>LR752039.1:93939-114615 GCA_902729485.2 Mus minutoides
TTTTCTTTTAATTGACTATTAATTTATTTACACTCCAGATTTTATTCCCTCCCTTGTCTACCCTCCAACTCTTCCACATACCATACCTCCTCTCCACCCCTGTCTCCATGAGGATGTCCCCACCTAACCCCCCACCCCCACCTGACCTCTAAACTCCATAAGGCCTCCAGTCTCTTGAGGGTTAGGGGCATCATCTCTGATTGATCACAGACCTGGTAGTCCTCTGCTGTATATGTGTTGGGGACCTCATATCTGCTGGTGTGTGCTACCTGGTTGTCTCTCTCTCTCTCTCTCTCTCTCTCTCTCTCTCTCTCTCTCTGTGTGTGTGTGTGTGTGTGTGTGTGTGTGTGTGTGTGTGTGTGTGCGCTCAGGACTGCCCAGCCAGTGCTCAGGACTGCTAAGCTTTAGTGCCATTTTCTTTTGTCCAGATTTAAAAAATCATGTTCTTATATTCAGAACACATAGAATAGAAATAATTAGATGGGGAAACTTTAAAAATCAAATGTATTTCTACTTTCCTTTTTGAGCACCAATATAAAATTGTTTCTCTAAGGAGGAGTTGCAGTTAGCTTCAGTTGTCAAATTGACACTCCTGAGAAGAGGAAACTTAAAAGTTACCACCAGCAGATTTGAGAATGGGTAGTGTCCATTTTCTGGATTGATTTTTTGATGAAGGATGGTCTAGGCATCTGGGCATTGTAATCTCTCCTCATTTAGGTTTGGGCTTCACAGAAGCTGCTGAGCAAGCCAAAGAAAGCAACCAGAAATTAAGCAACCTTTTTCTGTGGTCTTTGTTCTGACTTCAGGCTCCTGCTCTGGTTTCCCTTTGCGATGGACTGCAACACATAAGACTGAACAAAAACAAAAACAAGAAACACAACCCTTTCTTCTCAGGTTGCTTCTGGTTGAGTAGTTTACAAGCAGGAAAGTTTCTCATTCTCTTTCATTTTGTCTCATTCTCTATATCTGTCTCTTTTTCTCTCCTTTACACACACATACAGAAGACAATATAAACCATTCACAGTACATAATATTTTCTAATATTGTATAATGTAGGAATACATAACAAAAAGATAAACAATTCATGAAAGCAGATTTTTCTGCTGTGTGTGTGTGTGTGTGTGTGTGTGTGTGTGTGTGTGTGTGTAACATTTCAAGTACATGAGAAAGGCTGGAGATAGGAAAGGAGAAATGATATAATTATATTTTAATAAAAAAATAAAAGATATATTTTTGAAAGCTGACCAGTAAAGATTTATGTTTTGTCTTCTGATAGATTGTTTGTCTGGAACCCAACAGAGGACACTATCCTCTGGCATACCCTAGAAGAAATATTAAGAAGTATATTTTTCTTCTAGTTTGCCATGTTCATTGAAGTTGTTCTTGTTCACCTCATTTTTGTACAGTTGGTGAAATTATATGGGGGTAGCCTATGATATTACAAAGAGATTTAATTTGGCAACATGCTACCTAATCCTCTGGATCTTACATCTTCCCAGCCCTTCCTCTGGCATTCTTAATAAATCTTTAGTGCAGTTGTGTTGTGTGTATATCCACATGCACCTGGTCACACAACTCTGTTTTGCTTGGTTGTGATTTTCTGTAATGGTCTCTGATTGTTGCAAAGAGAAGTTGCCTTCTTCAGGATTAAAGACTACACTCATTCTTGGGTATACAATTGGTTACAGATTTTTGTTAAAGATTGTGTATGTATGGCAAATTAGTAGTGGTAGATTCTCCTTCAATGAGCATGCCTTCACAAACACCAAGTGGTTGCTAGGTTTTGAGCAAGGGGCAAGGTCTCCCTATTGTGGAATATGTTTTGTGTCTGATTTGCAACCCTTAGAGTTCAGTGTGAGAGCTCTTGGTTACCACCAAGATATGTTTCACTACTGAGCCTTTAGGGTTACTCTGTCATGCTGGTCATTGGTGTAGCCCATAGGTATCTTAACTGAATAGGACTGATATTTGAACAACTGAGGAAATATAGGAATGGGAGTGGTGTCTCTCCCCAGGGAAGAATTATAACAATTTAATGATAATAATGTTCAGTGCCAAATATCACCACTAAAGAAAAATTTAGAGTTAATATTATGTAGACTGAAGAGGTTATATTTAGAATTCCATCCATTTATCCATAAAACACACACACACACACACACACACACACACACACACACACACATAAATTAAATGAAAATCTGTTTTAAAAAGCCATAAATTTGAAGGAGAGTAGAGAGATGTATATGGGCAGATTCAGAAGGAGGAAAGGTAATGGGGAAATACGGTAATTAAATTACAATCTCACAAAATGTTCTATGCAGTTATTTGTTGCTTTTCTATGATTTCAGCGCTTAGTAGGACTTTACTTCTTAGGAATCTGCAAGATTGTTAAACTGGGCCTGCCTCATTCTTAAGCCAATTCCTCTCCTCTCCTTCCTCCATTTTTCTCTTGTCGATAAAGTTAACTCTTTAATTGGATAGTTATTACTATCAGCTTTATTAACAACTTTGTAGAAACATTAAAGCATCTTATTTGATATCCAAATAGTATGGTGAGAAAAGCAAAATCAACAATGCTATAAAAAAATAATTGGATACACTTTCACTTGATTTCCTGTTGTGATACCTCTAATCAAGACAGTATTCCTGTGCATCCTAATACAGTGGCTTTTTTCTCTTGATTGATTTTATTCAACTTTATTGTTATGTATAAGCAAAACCTATTACACATAGTTAGCCCTGTNACATATTTTACATTTGGTCCTATAGCCAAACTTTTTGAATACCTCAAAAAATCATTGATATTTTAAAGTATAGCAGTCATAAACAAATAAACTAAAATTACTCAACAACCAGAAAACAATTATATATATATATATATATATATATATATATATATATATATGAAAATTGGCCTTAATTAGTAAATTTATATCATTAAATTTATTCTGTTTCAGTAATTTGAGTTATGTTTAAGCATGTTTAATGAAAATATTTGAGTTTTCTACATAGTATTTACAAAATTTTTCCAAATATATATGGTTCATCTACTGAAAGTTCTGCTAAGGAGGCAAGAAAATAAGTCTTCTTATCTGGCTTAGTCATCATCATTATAAAGCTACAGGATACATAAAAGGTAGTCTTTAGTTATCAAGTAAATAGTGTGTAAGTTAGGCAATGCAACCACCATGGATTTTGCATTTCCTGAGTGAGCCTTATGTGCATATAATTATTTTATTAGGGGAAACTCTATTAGTATAATTATGAACACTCAGTAAGGCACTTCAAGTTGTTTTTACCTTACTGCATTGTCCCCAGAATGAATAATGTACATTTATCCCAGCTATAAATTTTAGGAAACTAAGAGCAAGTCTGCTCTTTAGCCATGGTCGATCTCTCTCATTACAACCAAGTATCTGTTGCAACAGCCTGAAGAAGGGTTGCATTTGCACAGAAGAGAAACAAAAGCTTACATTACTTTCCCCTATTACATATTTTTAATTTCTTTTGTTTGTACAAGTCAAAATCTCATAATTATTTTTTAAAGCAACCAACTCTAACACCACCACACAGAGGTAGAATCCTATCAAGAACTTGGAAGGACATTCAGATACTAATCAAGAAAAGAAAATTCTCATTTGGGATTCAAAATCAACGAAGGGCTTAGACATGATCTATTCTAGTAAATTCATTCAGTATTTGTTCTCATTAGTGCCTAAAGATTGTCTGAATCCTTAATAATCACTAGGATTTCTTCCAGGATAAAGTACAAAATTTGATGTTATAATCACTGGAGAACCACAAAATTCTCTAATCAATCTTTAAAGTTTTGTTATTTTATAGGTGATTCTTTAAAACAATTATTTCTTCCATGAAAAAAAGGACATAAAATTGTATCTAAAAACACATTTGCATAAAGTAAAACATGTTTAAAGCTTATGAATAGTTATTCAATTGAGAACATGTGAAGAAAAACACATTGGAAACTGAAAGTTCCCATTATTATGTATCTAAAGTGTATCGATTTTAGCTTCAAGGCAACAACATATTTACTTAGTCTCCAATCCTACCATTGCTATTACCAAACTGAAATGACTGCAAGGCACATGGATTCTTTTAAAAAGGACCATTAATTAAAATGCATTTGAGCCTAAAAAATTAAATATTATGTTGAATGAGTATATCAAAGGCTCAGCAATTATTTGTTGTTTTATGAATTTTCTGACATCAGCTTTAATTTTGCATACATATACAATTACGATAAAAACACATTTACAGTAGAAAACGTATAGCTAATAAATTCTATTTCATTAAAGTTGATTTTTTACCATTAAAGAGGTGATAAACAATTATCAGCATATGAAAGAAAAGTGTTAAGAAGGTAAACTATTTCAGTAAAGCTCTTATATATTTAGATTTTGTGCGAAAAAAGGAAGTATTTAAAATGTTTTAAATATTATGTGTACTGAAATTTAAAATAATTTATTCTGTTATTTTTATGTAAGATTTGGATATTTTATGTTTATTATTTTAGATGTTAGTAAACAAAGCCATTTAGGGTGTATTTTTATATTTGCATGTTATTACATGTGTGTGTGTGTGTGTGTGTGTGTGTGTGTGTATGTGTATACATTTTCCTTTGACTTTGTATCTTAAAATTTTCTTAGAGCATTAGATTTTTGTGAATAATGTAATGCAAATGTGTTTTTTTTTTTTTGGAAGTACTACATATATATAGCATTATTACTCTTTATTTGAAATTTAAATTTACATCAAATTAAAATTTAAAGGTAGTAATATGGAATTGGAGAAAGGAATTATTTTGTGAATAATTTATACTCAAATATTAAAACAAATATATAAAATTATTTAACATTTCATAAGATTTTAATATGTTAAATATATTACATTCTATATTTTTTATAATATACAACTATAAGAAGATTGTATGTAGTAAGGGAAATATGTTTTTTGTGTGATAGTATTTCCATAGAATTTTTCTTTTTTGATAAACTATGTCTTTTTAATATATTTTATAAGCCTTCCTTAATTTTGTTAGGAAATATTTTTTTCCTTTCCTAAGGAGAGGACAATATATTTCTAAGTATAAGCATATATTTCTGCTTATACTCTTTCTTACTAAAAGCATCAAGTTTCCACAAGAAAATTCATCAATATAATTTTATCTTAAGAATACATAGAGTGGTATAGTTGAGTCTTGAGGTAGAACTATTTCCAATTTTCTGAGTTACCTCCAGATGGATTTCCAGAATGGTTGTACCAGTCTGCAATTCCACCATCAATGGAGGAGTTTTCTTTCTCCACATCCTCACCAGCATGAACTGTCACTTGAGTTTTTGATCATTGTCATTCTGATTGGTATGAGGAAGACTCTCAGGGTCATTTTGACTTACATTTTCCTGATGACTAAGGACTTGGAACATTTCTGTAAGTGCTTCTTGGCAATTTGAAATTCTTTTGTTGTGAATTCTCTGTTTAGCTCTATACCTCCTTTTCAAATTGGGATATTTGGGTTTTTGACTTCTTTGTTTTGCTTTTGAGGTTAACTTCTTGAGTTCTTTTTATATTTTGGATATTAGCCCTCTGTCAGATGTAGTGTTAATGAGAATATTTCCCATTCTGCAGGTTTCCTATTCGTCCTATTGTTGGTTACTTTTGCCTTACAGAAGCTTTTCAGTTTCATGATTTCCCATTTATCAGTTACTGATCTTAGAGACTGAGCATGGAAAATTCAGGAAAATTTTCCCTGTACCAAGGAGTTCAAGGCTCTTTCCCACTTTCTCTTTTGTTGGATTCAGTGTATCTGGTTTTATGTTTAAGTCCTTGGTCCACTTGTACTTGAGCTTTGTGCAAGGTGATAAATATGGATCAATTTGACTTCTTCTCCATACAGATAACCAGTTAGAGCAGTACCATTTAGTGAAGGTGCTTTCTTTTTCCACTATATGTTTTTGCTTCTTTGTCAAAATCAAGTTTATTTCTGGGTCTTCAGTTCTATTCCATTGATTGACCTGCCAGTCTCTGTGCCAATACCATGCAGTTGCAATTTTTGTCACTATTGTTCTGGGATGCTGATTTCTCCTGAAATTGTTTTATTGTTCAGAGTTGGTTCTGTCTACCCTAGGTTTTCTGTTTTTCCATATGAAGTTGAGAATTGCTCTTTCCATGTCTATGAAGAACTGTGTTCAAATTTTGATGAAGATCATTTTGAATCTTCTGGTAAGATGGTCATTTTCTCTATGTTAATCCTACCAATCCATGAGCTCTGACATCTTCGAGTTCTTTCTTTAAGGAATTGAAGTTCTTGTCATACAGATCTTTCACTTGATTGGTACAAGTTACACCAAGATAGTTGAAATTATTTGTGGCTATTGTGAAGGCAGTGGTTTCCCTCATTTCTTTCTCAGTTTGTTTATCATTTGTGTAAAGGAAGTCTACCATTTAGACTGAAGTCAGAGACCCCTATGGTTGAATTATGAGAAAGATTGAAGATTCTGAAGGGGAAAACATCCACGTAGAAAGAGAAGCAGTCTCAACTAACCCAGATCCCAGTGACCAGGCAGTATACAGGAGCTGGTCCCAGGCAGTATAAATATAGCAGAAGACTGCCTGGTCTGGCCTAAGTGTGAGAAAATGCTCCTTACCCTTGAAGACATGAGGCCACAGAGAAGTGGGAGGTCTGGTAGGAGATGAGAGCACCCTCTCAGAAGGAATGAGGTAGAGGAATGGGATGAGAAACTGTGGGAGGAGGAGCTGGGTGGGTCAAAGGCAGGAATGTAAATAAATAAAATAATTTATAAAATAATAAAATAATTCACATGCAAGCGCCATAAAGTTTTCATTCAGAGTGGAAGTTTTTGTGTGGAAAGTGGATACCTTACAGAAAAGAAAGGCCTCTTGGCAATCATGGAACAGGAAGCATTCAGGAGACCCTGTGGATGTTACAAGCTGGTGTGGCAGTTTATGGTAGCCTCCAAGCAGGGCAGAAACCTTAACAGAGGTGTCCTTGATGGGAGCTGCTGCTTGGACCTAAGGTGTATGTCTTATCAATTCTCCCGACTGAGTTGCTAACTTGGGGCCACTCGGCTGCAAGGGCTCAGCCAAAGCTTCTGGGTTGCCTCCTCAAAACAGCCAGTGAGACCTGCTCCTCTTCTGCATTCTCCCTGCCTTAGGTATCTCTGCCTTAGAGCCCTCAGCCTCGTTGAAGGGCTGGCAGCATCATGGCTGTGAAGCTTGTCCCTTGCTCATCTTGAGTTGGCAGGTCTCCCTCTTTAGTGGAGGCAACTTTTCTGACCCATTGGAAGAAGGAGAACTGTGAAGTAATCATTGCACTCTTATTTTTATATATAGAAATGTTTACTTAAATATATTAAATGGGATTTTCTTTCATGATATGAAATATTCTTTCCAATTCTTAAATAAAACTGTATTTGGTTTCATTATGGGAAAGAAAGTATTAAATATTACTTATTATGTATTTTTATTGGACATTTTATCCTCCAGAAACCCACTATCCCATCTTCCCTCCCTCTGCTTTTATGAGGGTGTTCACTTGCCTGCCCACGTACTCTGCCTCCCTGCCCTGTCACTCCCCTACAGTGGAGCATGGAGCCTTCCCAGGACCAAGGGACTCTCCTCTTATTGATGTCTGACAAGGCCATCCTCTACTATATATGCAGCTGGAGCCATGGGTCCCACTCTGGTTCACGTTTTAGTTCCTGGGACCTCTGGGGGTGGGGAGAGGGTCTGTTTCGTTGATATTGTTGTTCCTCCTATGGGTTGCAACCCCCCTTAGTTCCTTCATTCCTTTAACAACTCCATTGGAGACACCATGCTCAGTCCAATGGTTGGCTATGAGCATCTGCCTCTGTATTTGCAAGGTACTGGCAGAGCCTCTAAGGAGCCAGCAATATCAGGCTCCTGTCAGCAAGCACTTCTTGGTATCCACAATAGTGTTTGGGTTTGGTGTTTGTATATGGGATGGATCCTCAGGTGGGGCAGGCTCTGTATGACCTTTCCTTCAGTCTCTGCTCTATACTTTGTCTCCATACACCAAACCACATGTAATCCATAATCTTAGGTATAGTGCACCACAAACTTGCATAGAATCACATGGTATTTTCTAGTAGTTAGCAGGTATCCAGAAGAAGCAGATGGCAAGTCAGTATTTGTAGAAGAGAGACCAGAATACTTAGTTACACAGGTACTATAGGGTTTGATTTATGGCTTTATATAATTTTTTTAGAATTATTATGTTGTTTAATAAATATGATGTTCAAAAAGTAATTTACGAACCTTGTGTTGGCATCTACATTACATCAAAAGCAGGGTTTTAATAATATCTTTGTTTAGGTATCTTTAGTGTATTTCTCTGTATCCATGTGTAAATATGTGTGTCTATGTTCATACATGAATAATTTTAAATCACCAATATATATCTTTGTACAGATATATAAAATTCAAATATCATAATTTTTATAAATAATGAAAATGCATAAAATCATGTACCTAACCATTTTAAGAAGTAGGTATTAAAAATTCATATATTCCTTTTAAGATTTACTAATTCTAACAAATTATTGATTCTCATAATATTTTATCACTCCCCTTTATTAATCATTGTAATCTTGTCAAAAATAGTTTCAATTTAGAAAAATAAGTATCTAGTACATCTTTATTTAAATGGATGAACTTAATACATTTTATTACCAACATTCTAAAGATTGCAGCTTTCTCTTCAACTTTGATCAGGAGTGATAGGTTTATAGAGTCAGTTTTGCAGAAACACAAATAAAATTATTTCAAATAGTCTGGCAATATAATCCATAAAGTTTTCAGTTCTATACACTAATACATAAGTTTTTCAACTTTACTCAATTTAAATTAATTTTGGTTGATCTCAGATTTTCTACATATCTCAGTTTAATAAATATTCTGAAGTACGTATTTGTCAGGTGTAACATCTATTAAGCAAAGTTTATATACTCACATCTGCATGTATTTGTACACATTGTTAGTGTATGTGTGTGAGAGAGAAAAGAAGATTGAGAGATGAGGTGTGTGCGGTGTATGTATATGTATGTTGTGGTCTATGTTGTATGTGCCAAGTTGGACCTCTTTGGTCACTGATTCTGCCTTTACTGATTACATTATAGGCCAAAATAATTTACATCTCTATACGGTATTCATTTTTCTACCACTTATTCTTTAAAAATATTGTAAGAACTACTTAATATTCTGACTACATTGTTAATTTTAACTAATCTGAGAGCTATTTAAGCTATATCAATATGAAGATGTTATATAAAATACTATGCAATTTTATATATAGAACTTGGGTATCTGAAGACCTTGGTATCAGACAAGCTCTATGACTGATACTTATAGATGGAACAACAATATGAACTAATCAGAACCCCCAGAGCTCATGTCTCTAGCTGCATATGTATTAGAAGATGGCCTAGTTGGCCATTATTGGGAAGAAAGGCCCTTGGTCTAGCAATGTTTAAATGCCCCAGTACAGGGGAATGCCAGGGCCAAGTAGTGGGAGTGGGTGGGTAGGGGAGCAGGGAATGGGGAGGGTATAGGGGACAGCATATGGGATAGCACTTAAAATGTAAATGAAGAAAATATCTAATAAAAATTTGAAAAAATGGGAATAACTACAAAGGCTTAATGAACACTTCTGTGTTGGTACCACAATTGGAGACATTTTATAAGTTGAGATAAGTAAGATTATATTTCTCTATGCTTAAGCCTTGAATTGTTTGACCCTGACTTCTTATGTAATAACTATAATGCCCTATGATAAGTACAGGGTGTGTATAGTTTCACAATATTAATTAAGTGCACACCTCAATTTTTAATTATTCTAATTGAGGTAAAATAATAGAGTTAAATTTATTTGTGAACTACCACATATTTTAACAGTATAAGAGCCTTAATCTAAGAATTATTTTAAATAAGGCAAAATGATTTTGCACATCAGAATGGCAGGGAGCACTGAAAAATATCTTAGCACATTCAGATTTAAAACTTCATGTTTCAAAAATAGCCACTCTCATTAGTGTGCATTCTTTCATTTCAAAACAAAATCAATAATTATAAATGTAATCAAGTAAAAAAGAATATTATTTTAATCTGTTTACAAAGTCTTCTGGCTACAAAAACGTTCTTCTAAATAAATGCAGCAAAACAGTGCTTTAAAAATGAGGGCACTAATTCTGCAAAGTGCTGTTATCAAAGTTAATTCTTTAAGTGTTGTATAAGACAAATTTTGGTACCATTAGTGTACAGTTATATGTACATACACTGGAAATGATGTTTGCTCTGACAATATGGAAAGTTATTAAGATATATGTTAGATCTTAGAAGGGGGAACAAAATACTCATAGGAGGAAATACAGAAACAAAATATGGAGTAGAGACTGAAGGAAAGGCCTTCCAGAGACTGTCTCATCTGGGGATTCATCCCATATACAGTCACCAAACCCAGACACTAGTTAGGATGCCAAGAAGTGCTTGCTGACAGGAGTCTGATATAGCTGTCTCCTGAGAGGCACTTTGAGAGCCTGACAAACACCGAGGCAGATGCTCACAGCCAAACAGTGGATTGAGCATGGGGTCCTCAATGGAGGATTTAAAAAAGGACTGAAGGAGCTGAAGGGATATGCAACCCCATAGGAAGAACAATAATATTAACCAAAGAGACCCTCCAGAGCTCCCAGGGACTAAAACTCCAACCAAAGAGTACACATGGAGAGACCAGCAGCACAGGTTGAAGAAGGCCTTTTCAGGCATCAGTGGGAGGAGAGGCCCTTGGTCCTGTGAAGGTTCTATGCCCCAGTGTAGGTAATGCCAGTGAAGGGAGGTGGTAGTGGGTGGGTGGGTAGAGGAACACCTTCATAGAAGCAGGGAGAGGGGTGATGGGATAGAGGGTGTAGAGGGGGTTGGAAATCAGGAAAGGGGATAACATTTGAAATGTAAATAAGGAAAATATCCAATAAAAAAAGAAAAAGTAAGATGTATGTTAGAGAAAATCATCAAGATTGTCATAAAAAGTTTTTATAAAATACTACTTTTTATGATGTAAAAATTAGTAGCTTTACATAATATAATTTATAACTGTTTTACATACATGGTTATCACTTGTACAAATAATTAAAATATTCCTTTATTGTATCAAATATAATAATAATAGCCACCAAGCTACAAAACAGTAAAATATATTTTGAAAAAATTCTCAGTATTGGGTAATTAAAATAATGTGCAAATCAAGATCATCAAATATTTGAGACCTTCCTTCTGATCCCAGTGGAGGCCCCTAAGGATTCCAGAGTGTTCTTCACACCACAGGACCTCAGGATCACCTGGGGAGCATGGGTGAGTGGAACTGAGCATCAGCTCCAAAGCATTTCTTCGGAGGGTCTTGTGCCAGCAGGAACAGGGACAAAGGATCCCCGAATGACCAGATGCTGGGATCAATTCAGGTCTGGGCCAGCCCCAGGATCTTCTGCGTAAACCCAGCCAAGGACATCTAGGGCACTCTCCACTCCACAGGACCCCATCACACCCAAGACCTCCTGATCACCTGAGAGCACCTGGTCAATAGAAGCAAAAGAGCTTCTTGGTCAGGGTCACATGGGGCTTTCACCCTCAGCCAGGAGGCTGAGCTGAGACTGAGAACCCTAGGCACTTTCCTTGCCAGAGGAGAGTTTGCCTACAGGGAGAGTTCTGACCCCAGAATGCAGGAGGTGGATCACAGCTTTAGACAGCTGAAAACATGCCTTGAAATAGGAGAGCTTACCCACAGAGAGTTCTCTGACCACTGGAACTCAGGTAAGAGGTGGACTCCCAGGAGGGCTGAAAGAGACTAAAAGTATAACAGGAGGATCAAGCTCCAACCAGAGATAGCTTGAACATTAACACCAGAGATTTCCAGATAATGAAAGGCAAATGTAAGAATCTTACTAACAGAAATCAAGAACAATGGGCATCATCAGAACCCAGTACACCCATCACAAGAGTCCTGGATACCCCAACACACACTAAAAGCAAGACAAATATTTAAAATCATATCTCATGATAGTGGTAGAAGATTTTAAGGATGTCATTAATAACTCACTTAAAGAAATACAGGAGAATACTGCTAAACAGGTAGAAGCCCTTAAAGAGGAAGCAAAAAATCCCTCAAGGAATTACAGGAGAACACTGCTAAACAGGTAAAAGTCCTTAAAGAACTACAGGCAAACACTGCTAAACAGGTAGAAGAAACACAAAAATCCCTTAAAGAAGTATGGGTAAAAACACAAACAAACAGGCAACGGAATTGAACAAAACCATCCAAGATCTAGAAATGGAAGTAGAAGCAATGAAGAAAACCCAAAGGGAGACAACTCTGGAAATAGAAACCCTAAGAAAGAAATCAAGAACCAAAGAAATCATCAAGAATATAAGAGATGGAAGAGAGAATCTCATGTGCGGAAGATTCCATAGGGAACATGGACACAACAATGAAAGAAAATGCAAAATACAAAAAGATCCTAACTCAAAACATCCAGGAAATCCAGGACACAACGAGAAGTCCAAATCTATGGATAATAGGAGTAGATGAGAATGAAGATTTTCAAGTTAAAGAGCCAGCAAATATCTTCAACAAAATTGTAAAAGAAAATTTTCCATACCCATGAACATCTAAGAAGCCTACAGAACTCCAAATAGACTGGACCAGAAAAGAAATTCCTCCTAACACATAATAATCAGGACAGAAATGCACTAAATAAAGAGAGAATATTAAAAGCAGTAAGGGGAAAAAGGTCAAGTAACATATAATGGCAGGCCTATTAGAATTACTCCAGACTTCTCATCAGACTATGAAAGCCAGAAGATCCTGGACAGATGTTATACAGACCCTAAGAGAACACAAATGCCAGTCCAGGATACTATACCCAGCAAAACTCTCAATTACCATAGATGGAGAAACCAAAGCATTCCATGACAAAACCAAATTCAAACAACATCTTTCCACGAATCCAGCCCTTAAAAGGATAATGAAGGGAAAACACCAACACAAGAGATGGAAACTACATCCTAGAAAAAGCAAGAAAGTAATCCTTTAACAAAACTAAAAGAAAACAAGAACAGATTCCCAATTTTAACAACAAAAATGACAGGAAGCTACAACTACTTTTCTTTGATTTCTTTTAACATCAATGGATTCAATTCCCCAATAAAAAGACATAGACTAATAAATGTCTACACAAACAGGTCACAACCTTTTGCTGGTTACAGGAAACCCACCTCAGGGATAAAGACAGACACTACCTGAGTATAAAAGGCTGGCAAACAATTTTCCAAGCAAATGGTCTGAAGTAACAAGCTGGAGTAACCATTCTAATATCAAACAAAATTGACTTCCATCCCAAAGTTATAAAAAAAAGACAAGGAGGGGCACTTCATACTCAACAAAGGTAAAATCTACCAAGATGACCTCTCAATATTAAATATCTATGTTCCAAATGTAAAGGCAGCCAAGTTCATTAAAGAAACTTTAGTAAATCCCAAAGCACACATTGCACCTCACACAATAATGGTGGGAGACTTCAACACCCAAGTCTCACCAATAGACAGATCCTGGAAACAGAAACTAAACAGAGGCACATGGACACTAACAGAAGTTATGAAACAAATGGCTTAAACAGATATCTACAGAACATTTTATCGTAAAACAAAATGATATACCTTCTTCTAAACATCTCATGGTACCTCCTCTAAAATTGACCATATAATTGGTCAGAAAACAGGCCTCAACAAATACAAAAATATTGAAATTATCCCATGCATCCTAACAGATCAAAATGGACTCAGGCTAATCTTCAATAACAGCATAAATATTGGGAAGCCAACATTCACATGGAAACTGAAGAACACTCTACTCAATGATACCCTGCTCAAGGAAGAAATAAAGAAATTAAAGACTTTTTAGAGTTTAATGAAAACGAAGCAACAACATACCCAAAATCATGGGACACAATGAAAGCAGTCCTAAGAGGTAAGCTCATAGCCCTGTGTGCCTCCAAAAAGAAAGTAGAGAAAGCATACACTAGCAGTCTGACAGCATACCTAGAAGCTCTAGAACTAAAGGAAGCAAATTAACCCAAGAGGAGTAGATGGCAGGAAATAATCAAACTTAGGGCTGAAATCAATCAAGTGGAAACAAAAAGAAGTATTCAAAGAATTAATCAAACCAGGAGCTGGTTCTTTGAGAAAATCAACAAGGTAGATAAACCCTTAGCCAGATTAACTAAGGGCACAGGGAGAGTGTCCTAATTAACAAAATCAGAAATGAAAAAGCAGATATAACAACAGATCCTGAGAAAATCTAAAACATCATCAGATTCTACTACAAAAGGCTATACTCAACAAAACTGGAAAACCTGGATGAAATTGACAACTTCCTAGTCATATACCAGGTACCAAGTTAAATCAGGATCAGACTAACTATCTAAACAGTCCCATTTCCCCTAAAGAAACAGAAGCAGTCATTAATAGTCTCCCAACCAGAAAAAGGCCAGGACAAGATGGGTTTAGTGCAGAGTTATATCAGACCTTCAAAGAAGACCTAATTCCAACTCTCCTCAAATTATTCCACAAAATAGAGACAGAAGGTACTCTACCCAATTCATTCTATAAAGCCACAATTACTCTGATACTTAAACCATACAAAGATCCAACAAAGAAAGAGAACTTCAGACCAATTTCCCTTATGAATATCGATGCAAAAATACTCAATAAAATCCTCACAAACCAAATCCAAGAACACATGAATAAGATGTGACCAAGTAGGCTTCATCCCAGGCATGCAGGGATGGTTTAATATAAGGAAATCTATCAATGTAATCCACCATTTAAACAAACTCAAAGACAAAAATCACATGATCATCTCATTAGATGCTGAGAGAGCATTTGACAAATCCACCACTGCATCATGATAAAAATGATGGAAAGATCAGGACTTCAATGCCCATAACTAAACATAATAAAAGCAATATACAGCAAACCAGTAGCCAACATTAGACTAAATGGTGAGAATCTGGAAGCAATCCCACTAAAATCAGGGACTAGACAAGGCTGCCCACAGTCTCCCCACCTCTTCAATATAGTACTACTTCAGGATCGGTCTCGTTAAGTTGTTGTTTTCCTCTTGTTCCCCTATGTTTAACCTTTCCTTCTTTAGTTTTATAGATAAGAGGTTTACGTTCCCATTGGTGTAAGTAATTTCTTTAAAATTATTTAGAGTTTCATGTGTAACGTGTCGTGTGTTATTATCACCCTCTGAAGTTGTGAGGTAGACAAACGTATACCAATATATAAGGGACTCTAAAAATTCCACCAGAGAACTCAAAAACCTGATAAACAGCTTCAGTACAGTAGCTGGATATAAAATTAACTCAAACAAATCAGTGTCCTTTCTCAACACAGAAGTTAAACAGGATAAAAAAGAAATTAGGAAACAGAACCCTTCACAATAGTCACAAATAATATAAAATACCATGGTGTGACTCTAATTAAAGAACTGAAAGTTCTGTATGACAAGAAATTCACGTCTCTGAAGAATGAAATTGAAGATATCAGAAGATGGAAAGATCTCCCATGCTCATGGATTGGAAGAATTAAAATAGTACAAATGGCTATTCTGTGGAAACCAATCTACAGATTCAATGCAATCCCCATTAAAATTTCAACTCAATTCTTGATTGAGTGTACTGGCTAATTTTGTGTTAACTTGACACAGTTGGGGTTATCACAGAGAAAGGAGTTTCAGTTGGGAAAGTACCTCCATGAGATCTAGCTGTGGGGTATTTTCTCAATTAGTGATCAAGCAGGAAAGGCCCCTTGTGGGTAGGACCATCTCTGGGCTGGCAGTCTTGGGTTCTATGAGAGCAGGCTGAGCAAGCCAGGGGAAGCAAGCAAGTCAAGAACATCCCTCCAGGGCCTCTGCATCAGCTCCTGACCTGCTTGAGTTCCAGTCCTGACTTCCTTGGTGAGAAACAGCAATGTGGAAGGAAGTGTAAGCTGAATAAACCCTTTCCTTCCCAACTTTCTTCTTGGTTATGATATTTTATCCAGGAATAGAAACCCTGACTGAGACAAATTGATACCAGAATAGTGGGCTATTCCTGTGACAACCTGACCATGTTTTGGGGAGGACTGTGGAAGGACTTTGGAACTTTGGGCTAGAAGGTCCATTCTATGTTAAGAGCTTTGTCAGATGTTGTTCAGGAGCTTGGAAGATAATGTTGAGATCACTGCAGAACATTGCAGAAGTTGGAGGCCTGGCTTGTGAATTTCAGAGGGAAAATTAAAGACTCTTTTCAGGACCATTGCTATTTTGGAGTTTGATTATTCTGTGGTTCTGGTTAGCTGGGGCTGAAGATTCAGCTGTGATTAACAAGAACTACTAAAGCAAAACCTTTGCATTCCTGGGACTATTGCTGATGGTTAGCTGGAGCTAAGAAATTAGCAGTGATTAAAAAGAGACCAGCATCATTGAGGTGACATTTTCTGGGAAATGTTTTCTGAAAGCACAAGGAGGCTGTGTTCCAGAGATAGTCATGGTTGTGCCTTGTGCTGTGACTGGACTTGGTAATGTGTAAGAGTTACCTAGGTGGTACTGGTTTTGGAGGCATGAAGGGGTCATGCAGAGCAGCTGAGGCCACAGTAGCACTGTGAGAGGCCATGGAAGGCCATTGGTGAAGGTGCAGCCTCAGTTGCAATTTATGGCCTAGGACTGAAGTTGTCATGCAAAGGAGTTGAGGCTTGGCACCATGAAGAGTACCTATGAGAGGCTAGTATTGAAGCCTAGTTATAGTGGAAGTCAACAGCATTTTGGAGATGCCAGTACCATGAGATGACCACCAAGAACAGCAGCAGCAGTGGAGTACAGGCAGATGGAGCCTAGAAGACAAAGTTGTGTGCTACAAAGGGAAAGGCTAGAGAAGTGATCCAAGGCCTTGGAGGAGCCCAGAAGATCCATGAATTGGATCCCAGACATTGGACAGTTGGAGTTTATTTTTTGCTTTTGATTGTGACAGTGCCCTGATATTTTTTCCTCATGAAGGAATTTTTTTAGTGAAGTCCACAGTTAAGAGACTTTGAATTTTAAAGTACTTTGTATTTCAAAAGATACTGGATATTTTAAAGGGATTGAACTTTTAGTATGTAAAGACTGTGGGACTTTTAAAATTATTTAGATCTTGGGGATGAATAAGAACTAAGGGTTGAGGCTTACTAGTCATGTGTTTGTGTGTCAAGGTAACAAGGGGTCAATTGTACTGGCTAATTTTCTGTCAACTTGACACAGCTGGGGTTATCACAGAGAAAGGAGCTGCAGTTGGGGAAGTACCTCCATGAGATCTAGATGTGGGGTATTTTCTCAATTAGTGATCAAGGGGGAAAGGCCCCTTGTGGGTGGGACCATCTCTGGGCTGGCAGTCTTGGGTTCTATAAGAGAGCAGGCTGAGCAAGCCAGGGGAAGCAAGCCAGTAAAGAACATCCTTCCATGGCCTCTATATCAGCTCCTGACCTGTTTGAGTTCTAGTCCTGACTTCCTTGTTGATGAACAGCAATGTGGAAGTGTAAGATGAATAAACCCTTTCCTCCCCAACTTGCTTCTTGGTCATGATGTTTTGTCCAGGAATAGAAACCCTGACTAAGACACTGAGTTAGAAAGGTCAATTTGCAAACTCATCTGAAATAACAAAAAACCTAGGATAGCATAAAATATTCTCAACAATAAAAGAACCACTCGGGGAATCACCATGCCTGACTTCAAGCTGTACTACAGAGCAATTGTGATAAAAACTGCATGGTACTGGTATAGCAACAGACAGGTAGATCACTGGAATAAATTTGAAGACCCAGAAATGAACCCACACACTTATGGTTACTTGATCTTTGACAAGGGAGCTAAAACCATCCAATGGAAAAAAGACAGCATTTTCAATAAATGGTGCTGGCACAACTGGTTGTTATCATGTAAAAGAATGAGAATTGTTCCATTCTTATCTCCTTGTACAAAGCTCAAGTCTAAGTAGATCAAAGAACTCCACTTAAAACCGGAGACACTGAAACTTATACTGGAGAAAGTGGGGTAAGCCTCAAAGATATGGGCACAGGGGAAAAATTCCTAAACAAAAACAGCAATGGCCTGTGCTTTAAGATCAAGAGTTGCCAAATGGAACCTCATGAAATTACAAAGGTTCTGTAGGGTTAAAGATACTGTCAATAAGACAAAAAGGAAAGAATTTTTACCAATCCTAAATCTGATAGGGGATTAATATCCAATATATACAAAGAGCTCAAGAAACTGAACTCCAGAAATTCAAATAACACCATTAAAAATGGGGTACAGAGCAAAACAAAGAATTCCCAACTGAGGAATTCCGAATGGCTGAGAAGCACTTGAAAAAATGCTCAATATCCTTAATCATCGGGGAAATGCAAATCAAAAGAACCCTGAGATTCCACCTCACACCAGTCAGAATGGCTAAGATCAAAAATTCAGGTGACAGCAGATGCTGGCGTGGATGTGGAGAAAGAGGAACACTCCTTCATTCCTAGTGGGATTGCAAGCTAGTACAACCATTCTGGAAATCAGTCAGGCGGTTTCTCAGAAAACTGGACATAGTACTACTGAAAGATCCAGCAATACCTCTACTGGGCATATACCCAGAAGATATTCCAACTGGTAACAAGGACACATGCTCCACTATGTTCATAGCAGCCTTATTTATAATAGCCAGAAGCTGGAAAGATCCCAGATGTCCCTCAACAGAGGAATGGATACAGAAAATATGGCACATTTAGACAATGGATTACTAATCAGCTATTAAAAACAATGAATTTATAAAATTTGGGGGCAAATGGATGTATCTGGGGGATATCATCCTGAGTGAGGTAACCCAATCACAAAAGAAGTTACTTGATATGCACTCACCGATATGTGGATATTAACCCAGAAACCTAGAATACCCAAAATATAATTTCCAAAACACAAGAAAATCAAGAAGGAAGACCAATGTGTGGATACTTCATTCCTCATTAGAATAGGGAATAAAATATCCATGGAAGGAGTTGCAGAAACAAAGTTTGGAACTAAGAGGAAAGGGTGAACCATTCAGAGAGTGTCCCACCTGGGGGTCCATCACATAATCAGCCACCAAACACAGACACTATTGCATATGCCAGCAAGATTTTGCTGAAGGAAACATGAAGTTGTTGTCTCTTGTGAGTCTTTGCCAGTGCCTGGCAAATACAAAAATGGAAGCTCACAGTCATCTATAGAATGGAACACAGGGCTCCCAATGGAGGAGCTAGAGAAAGTACCCAAGAGCTGAAGGGTCTTGCAACCCTATAGGGGGAACAACAATATGAACTAATCAGTACCCCCACAACTCGTGTCTGCATATGTAGCAGAAGATTGCCTATTTGGCCTTCACTGGGAAGAGAGGCTCCTTTGTCTAGTAATCTTTATATGCCCAAATACAGGGAATGCCAGGACCAAGAAGTTGGATTGGGTGGGGAGGGGAGCAGTGTGTGGGGAGGGTATAGTGAACTTTTGGGATAGCATTTGAAATGTAAATGAAGAAAATATCTAATAAAAATGTGGGAAAATATTTGTTAAGATTTGTTAAAGTTTAAATTTGCCACAAAATTTTAATTTTTATTCAGATAATGTATATTAGTTTGATTTCCATCTCTAAAATGAAGTAATTGAGACAAATTTTACAAATTAAAATAATGATTTGTTCTTATTATTCTAGAATTGTCAGTCCAATGTCAAATGAAATAATTTCTCTTAGAATCCTAAAATGTATAACACATAACAGAGGGAGCATGTGTGAAATCAATGAATCATTGCATCGTCCAGAAAACATGGGGCAATGGGCTATGCACAGAGGATCTAGTCTCCAGTAGAGCTGAGGTTGTAAAACCCTGTGAAACGCAGTGGGCAGTGGTGTTAACTCCAACCTACATGGGATTCCTTCATGTCTCTTGGACCCCTGTCTCCTGTTGAAGTTACTGCCCCCACAGCCTTCATAGGATAGACTGTGGCTAGTAGTCTTGTAGACAATGTCCCAAGCTTCTGGCCTTCAGTCTAGACTCCTTCCAGTTACTTAGCAACAGCAAGATAACACAGCCCACCTTAGGAGGTGCTGCTTGGCCCTTCCTTGCTCTCTTAAGCTTTTACTTTCCTTACTCTCCCTCTTACTCTTTCCCTCTTACTCTCTAAATTTTTACCTCTCTCTCTTTAAGCTTTCTTACTCTCTAGCCTTTCTTCTCTTTCTCCTTTCCCCCCTTCTCTCCTCTTGCTCATGGCTGTTCTCTCTCTCTCTTTCTGTTTTGTCTCCCCCCCCCCCTTTCTAAATTAAAGCTCTAAAACCATAGACTGACTGTCCATTAAAGCCCACTGTGCTTGGATGATGGGATAGGCTTTCTCCTAAGGAGTTGTACCTAATCTTTTGTCAGAAGGCTTTCCTGTGCTCCAGCCATGGACCTGACTAAGGACTCTCGCCTGCATGGGAACCTCTCTCCCTCTGCCCACTTCTCTTATCCCTGGGACCCATATTCTGTTCTCAGCTTCTCTGCTGT
>LR751025.1:0-196402 GCA_902729485.2 Mus minutoides
TTTTGTTTTGTTTTGTTTTCTTTCCTAGTCTTTTTTCTTCAAAGAAGTGTTAGCTTTAATTGATCATCTCTCACCTACTTTTTTCCTTTTTGGTTGAAATTCACTTGCCTTGGCATTTAGTTTTTCATACACATGCCATGTGTTTTTAAAAGTCATAGGTTTTCAGAGCTGGGAAAAGCCCTCCAGCCTGGGTTTTTGCATTCACAAAAATGAGCTATTCTTTCTCTGTGTGTACTGAAGTGTACCCTGCCTCCTTCTTTCTCCATTTTCTTTTTGGCTTCACTTCACAAAGAATGGGGGGGGGGTGTTGGATTACAAACTTCAAGATAAATTCTCCTGAGAAGACCTCCATGTAAGAATTTCTAAATCAGAGCCGAGTGGTGATCGTGGTTAGTGGTTTGCCTGACTTTGCAACTGTACACATCTTCTCCAAACAGACAAGTTAACTGTTGGGTGGAAGAGGAGAAGAAGGAAGGATGCCAGGGAGGAAGAAAGCACTCTTCTGGGTTTACCTGTCTGCAGAAAGGATTAACTCTGAGGGAATGCCCACTTTGAATGTAGACTTTCTCCAGCCAAAGGCAGGGAGCTCAGATAAGACAAGCAGGACGAAGGAGAGAGCCCTCTGGTTCTTTCTCTTTGCTTTCCCCATCATAGAGAGTTCTTCAGCTCCTAAACCCTCCAGCCATGGTAGACTGAAGCTTCAAAACATTGCATCAAAATAAATTTTTGCGTCTCTAAGTTGATGTTTGTGTGGATATTCATCACAGCCATGAAAGGCTCAGTGAAACAGAGTGAAATGCAGCAAGACTTTAGGAAATAAACCACAAGTTGCTTTTCTAGAAACATTTGTATACATTAATTACTAATGAGATGTATATGAGATATTTGGCAAGAAGCAAAAGCAGGTGACATTCTTTTTGTTCAGTAATTGTCAAGTGCAAATCTACTCTCATGTTTCAGAGTAGACAAATGAGCTCTGCCAACCATGACATTTACCCAACTAAACAATGAAAGTACTAGTCTGGGGTCACCAAGAGGCCGACATTTGTCCTACAGGTCTCTGTCCTATGCCATCTCCCAATCTTCAAACACCCTGCTTCTGCTCTGCCTCATCCACAGGCCTTTGATTCAAATAGGATCCTGCAGTGGGCATTCATAGCTAATGATGGACTTATTAGTCTCAAGTCTTTTTTCAGGGTGTTTTAAGTTTCCTTTCAGTATATACTCAAAGTTTTATTTTGCTTTGTCTATTTAAGACATTGTAGATAGGATTGATCAGCGGGGAAGACATAGGGAAGGAGGAATTTCCAGGTGCCTTGGAATTATTTCTCCCACTCTTGACACTTTACTATTTCATAAGAAAGGGCACTGAAAATTTCTTCAGTGGCACTTCTCAGTGTTAGGACTTGTGTCATGTATAAGGAAAAACAGCTACCACGCAGCATTTTCTCCAATGAGCATCTCCAGGTAACACCCCTCAGGACCAGGTCTCAGGGAAGCACCAAGAATTGCCTTCACACTTTGAAAGAAGAAAATGGTTTCTTAAGACCAGTGTGTACCATAAAAGACTTGAGTAAGAGACATCTAAGAGACAGGTGCAGATATGTGGTGGATGAAAGAAGGAGGTTTCTTCACCAGGTCTCTCATACATGCAAAGGCCAAGACATGTGACAAGAGCTGTGCTTGCCACTCAAACACTGTAGTTCCTCCTCACTCAGCTTCTGTCACCTCTTCCACGGCTTAATCCACACAGTCACTAAATGGAGCCAAATAAGCTGTCATTCTGATCATTTTATTTTCCATGTCTAACAGAGCTTTTTGGTTCTGTTTCATCTTCATTTTCCGGCTTCATCGCTACTATCGTCATCATCACAGTAAATATAAATATACATACCGTGTGCATTTAAGCCTCTCCATCCATCGGTTCTAGTACCAATCTGTTTGACATGCTGTGACTCAACTGTGCTCTTTCTGTAGTTGTGCAAATGTCTACATGAAGGGGAGATGCTAGGGGGTGAATTCAGGGCCCCCTGGAAATCCAGCTACTCGTTCTGAGAAGCCTGCATTCAGGAAGGTCCTGAGAACTAACAGTGAGAGGAAGATAATTAGCCTGGAAGGAATTCCACCCTGCACACCAGAGATCCATTAAGTATCATTACCCTCTACCCACCCCCTGTTTTTTTTTAAGACTTATTTATTATATATAAGCACACTGTAGCTGTCTTCAGACACACCAGAAGAGAGCATCAGATTCCATTACAGATGGTTGTGAGCCACCATGTGGTGGCTGGGATTTGAACTCAGGACCTTTGGAAGAACAGTCAGTGCTCTTAACCACTGAGCCATCTCTCCAGCCCCGGTTATTTTTAATATAATATTTGTACTATCTTTTTCTATTTCTCTACATACATGCAATATATTTTGATGCTATTCATCCACCTCCAAACTCTTCCACCTAATTACTCCCACAAGCCTCTGAGAACATCCCAAAAGAGGAAGCAGAAAGATTGTAAGAGCCAAAGGCCAGGGAGGACCAAAGCAAAATAATATCTTCTGAAACACGACGGGGCCATTGTACTTAGTGGGCTAGCAGCCTGATGGTGTGGAGGGGAAGGTAGATGGGTTGGGGCAGAGAGAGGGGACAGAGAAGGTCCTCCGCGCTCCTTTTTTTTTTAATTCCGCACCTCAGCAGCGCTTTGGTGCCCACCTGAATGTTGAAGAGAAAACTGTTCTTGCCAGGGACATTCACACGGGATGTGCTTCAAAGGATGCCCACTGGAAAGTCAGATGATGGTGCAAAGAGGGAGGGAAGTGAGCGCCCCACACACAAAAGGGAGAGAAAGAGACCTACTGAGAGAGAGAGAGAGAGAGAGAGAGAGAGAGAGAGAGAGAGAGAGAGAGATTAAATCAGTCCTCTGAAGGTTTTGTGTTCCTGGGACTCTGGAGAAGATTCAGCCTTGTAGAAATAGCGGCTGGAATGGTAGACACTGAGCCCCTTGACAGAGTGTCGCCATTGCTGTCCAGTGCTCAGTCTCCCTGATCTTAGCTCAAGGATGAAAACAGATTGCAACTTGATGCGCCACGAAGAGAACTGGTGAACCTTTCAGGGCAGGCTTCTGCACACACAAAGCACCACTTACCTGTGTGTGACACGCCCCTGCAGGTTCCCCGCCCTCAGGAATGATCCCTGAGGCTTTACTTCTAACTCCAGGCGCTGGCAACCGGCCCAAGCGGCACACAGTGGTCAGGAGCACTTCCTGGGGGACCGGTCCTGCGCAGGTGCCACCCCTGCTCCCAGCAGGTCCTCCCAACCTAAAGCCACCACGGAAAGGGCGTGCCTAGGGGACCAGCGCCCGGGACCGCTAGGAGGCGCTGAACCCTGCTCGCCCTGCCCGCCCCTCCTGGGCCACTTGGCCCGGTAGCCGCACCTCTGTCCCGTGTGCAAGGCGACCACCACCGCCGCCAATCCCAGCTGCCGGGTACTATGCAGTGCCTGGGCGCGGAGTACCTGGTAAGGGCGACAACCTGAGCTCTGAAGGAAGCGGCCTCTGTGGGCACCTACCTGCACAGACAGGACGCTTCCGGCTCCTCTGTCACTTGGGAGATAAGCCACTTTCTCAGTGACACCGCTCCTTTAAAGACACCTGACACTGAGGACCCAGTACCTGACACAAGCGTTGGGCTGAGGCCAGGAGGGCGCAAGGGACTAGTGGATTTGGAGAGGTTTGGGTTCGGTTGATTTCACCTGACTGTTTCTCTTGCTTTTTTCTCAACTCTCCGTTTTCCTGGAAGGTTTCTGCAGAGAAAACACGGCAAAGGGAATGGCGACCCCAAATTTATAGAAAATGCACTGACACGCCGTGGCTAGTCTTGTTCTTTCTCTTTTGGACTGGTTTGGTAAGTATGGCTGCTTGGCAGGCCCAAGTCCCGGGTGTGTGTCCAGATACAAGTGTGTCTTAGACGTTACTGGTTTAAAGCTTATGCTGCAAGGACAAACTTCTGTGATTGGTTTAGAATGACCATGAGTTAAGAAATTCTTATTCTGGGATTTCACAATCTCCTAAACTCTCTGGGAAGACTGCCTTCCTGCCGGAGACCAAGATTTATTGGGTAATTCCATTAGGATATGGAGAATCACAGCTTGCAGCAGTGCCTTTCTTCTTTGGCTTTGTAAGCTCTCAGAGTGGAAGTCCTTTTACAGCAGCCATAACCCCTCAGTCAAGTATTTCTCAACATTTGCTATTTTCTAACATAGGAAAAAGTCAAGAAAGGCCTAGAAAGAGACTGTTTTATTAAAAAAAAAAACTGTGTACACACAGTGCGCACACACACGTGCACGTCCTTGATCTACTGTGTTTAGCAACTTGATGCCACCCCTCTTGTAGCACACTTGTATACACAATCGATGGTAGACCCCCACCAGACCCTGCTGTGACATCCGGGGAGTCTCTCAGAGCTGAATCTTGACACTTATTCTTGAAGCTTCATTCACTTTGTTCAAAGGCTGTGCTAATAAAGTCTCCCATGCCGGGTTGGGGCATGCTGTGTGCTGCATAGTTAATGATTAACTCAGATTGCCCTATAATATCTACCTGGTAGTAATTACCTTTGTTAAGAAGACTTTAGTTTGAATTGACTGTAAAAACTACATTTGTTCTTTCCAAGTAAAGGCTGCATTCATTTAATTTTTAACTTTCGAAACGGTTTTTCGTAGATGTGGTTAGAGACACAGAGGAAGGCTGGGCCTGGATGTGTTTGTTATTGCTGCTGCTGCTGCTACTGCCACCGCCGCCACTCATAAGGCCCTCCAAACTCTCCTTAAGGAGCTCAGAGAAGTCTGTGTACCTAGCTAGTCCTGTTGCCTTCCCTATCAAGGTTGCTGCTTTTCTCCAGTTCTGCTGTTATGTAAATGTAGGGAGCAGCTGTCCCTCCTGGTCTGCAGCTTTGACCTTGGGCTGTTAGTGTTATTTAATGATCCACCCTTGCCCCTCTACTGCTCAAACTCTCAGGCTGCCTAGGGAGATCATATATGGCCCTTCTCAGCCTAAAGAATTATTAGTCGGCTGAGACATTGCACACCCTGAGCTGGAAACTGCAGAGAAAGTACACTTTGTAAGATAAATCTAAAGGTTTCCATATGCCCAGATTCTCTTCACTGTGTTAGGCATAAGAGTTCTTTTTTAGCCGACTGGCTTCTTTCATCTTCTGCAAAAATTTTAGCTTCAGATACCTGTTTAAAGCAGGACAAGTGTGTGTGTGTGTGTGTGTGTGTGTGTGTGTGTGTGTGTGTCTCCACTGCTCCACTTCTGGGTCTTGTGATGGATAATGGATATACCAACTGACCAAGTATACAACAGGATTATTACTGATGGTGCTGCCCCTGGCTGGGGATGGATAAGGAGGCTTACGGGAGGATGCCAGGCTTGCAACCAAAGCTGTCCCTGCAAAGAGAAAGGATACCAGCCTGTGCTTATGCTTGTATGAAATACATAAACAGAAAGCAAGCCTGGAGCTCTGAATGATCCCTGCCTCTGCTTACCGTCCAGTGTCCTCTCCCACCTCACCCTTACCCAGACCCAGCTCAGAGCAACTGCATTTGAGATCACAACATCCCAACACACACTTCCTACAGCTATAATACTGGAGTGCCTGGGCTCTGAGGCCAGGAGCTGGCCAGTCTTAGCTTAACAACAGAAATCCAGGCCAGGGGAACTGGTGGAGAAGTGTGTTCATTTGCAGGTTTCGGCAGAATCGGTAGTGTTTTTCCACCTTTTCTGTTGGAGTCTCAGAAGCCATGAAAACAGAGTCAGGAAATATTCCTATGTGAACTGGGTGGCGTGATAGATATCAGTGTGATGTGAAGGCTCTTCCTGGGAGCTGTGGGCTCCTCCCGGGAGCCGTGGGCTCCTCCCATGGTGGCAGGCAGTATCTGGGGTGCCCTTGGAAAGCTTTAAGTCTTTGAGGTCCATTTTCCAAGGGTCTTGTTACGCTGCACACTCTCTCTGGTATAGAATTAAAACCGCGGTGATGGTTCACAGTAGTGTGGAGAGAACTCAATAGACCCTAGCCCTTATCCTCCTCACAAATAAAGGAGATATTATATGAGAAACCATGATGAATAGAAAATATAATGTTGTTATTCGATAAATCTCTGGTAAGGTAGGCAACAATCACACACACACACACACACACACACTATGCTCCCAAGTCCAGATGACATCAAGACTCATTTCCTAGCATAGAAGGACAGAAGATATGCCAAGGTTGGGTCAACTTATAAAGCAGGCTACATAGGTACACTGAACCACACTTCCGTGCACTGCCTTGAAATGAAAAAAGAGTGATCCTGCCTCTTAGCAAAGGTACCTGTTACCCTAAAAATCTCACTAATGAAACCGAGGAGGAACTTGAGAAGTGGGAAGAGACAAGGGTCTCCTCCCTATATAGTCTACAGTTGATAAGTCTGTTCCTTTGGGGGCTGGGAAGTCTGGTGTCCTCCCCTGAGCTTGTGTCCAACCTTGGCTGAGGACAGAGACACCAATAATAGTAATAATCCTGGAGGCTGAATTTTGAGGGTAGGCACTAGGTTTTGTTTATCTTTGTGTTCCCTAGTAACAGTCTCTGGCGTGCATTGAGCACGTGAAAATTATTTAATACTCTTGGTTTTGATGATTTTTTTTTGAGACAGGGTCTCATGTAACCTGGGCTGGCCTTGAACTCGTTAACACCTCCTGGTCTTCCTTCCTCTGCCTTCTGAGAGCTGGGCTTTCAGGCATCCTCCACCTGATCAGCTTAGTGATCATTTTCATTTCAAAATTGACAAGGAGTGCGGGGCCTCTGGAATACACTGGCTTTAAGACCGTATAACATTGGAGTGTATGACCATACCTCATGTTAGTGGATAGTGTCCCACAAGCCTCTGTCCCTGAATAAGCTTGCCGATACCATATACTTTAGGTGACATTCTGTATGTAAAGACTGGTAAACCTACTACCGCTCTCTTAACTAAGTTTGTGTGAAGAGAAGAAACCTTGGCAGAGAACGATCAGGTAGATATGAATGGTACAGTTGTTTGGACTGAAATTTCAAATATTCCACACTCCCTATAAAAGTGGAGTTACAAAACAACAATAACCACTATCAACAAAATAACAAAAAACACCTGTTGATTGCAAAATGCCTATTACCAAACGAATCCTGAAAATTCTTTTTCTTCTTGTAAGTTTTTTTTTTATTTTGTGAAATTTAAGCAAGCAACCCAAACACCCTTTCAGACTGAGAGCAGTGTCAGCTGGGCAGCCTTGATAAGAGCTCCCATAGATTCAGATGAAAAGAACATTTTCTAAAGAAAGACGGAGCTGGGTGTGGTGGCGCACGCCTTTAATCCCAGCACTCAGGAGGCAGAAGCAGGCGGATTTCTGAGTTCGAGGCCAGCCTGGTCTACAAAGTGAGAGCCAGGACTATACAGAGAAACCCTGTCTCGAAGAAAGAAAGAAAGAAAGAAAGAAAGAAAGAAAGAAAGAAAGAAAGAAAGAAGGGATGCTTGATAGCCCAGGCACTAAGTGTCGTCGATATTTGGGGTAAGAGGACGTGGATTTGATCAGAGGTGGGGACAGGTGAAGGCAGATGGATCTTTGGGGCTCACTAGTAGCCAGCCTAGACCATGTGTTGTTGAGTTTCAAGCCAGAGAGAGACCATGACTCAAATATATATATATATATATATATATATATATATATATATATATATATACCAAAAAAACAAAATAAAGACAAAAAACAAGTGGATATTGTCTGCAGATCAAGTCAAAGTTATCCTCTGACCTCCACACATATGCATGCATGCATGTACATATGTACACCCACACATGCAAACTACACACATAAGCACACGGGAAAATTTTAGCACAACCTTAATGCTCTTAGATAACCCAGACATGCTGAAGTGATAAAATGAAGTTTTCCCAATCAAGTTTGTCAGAAAAATGAAAAGGTGACAGCCTCTTGAAAAAGAGGGGAATCTGGGTGTGCTAGGGCAACCTCCCTGCTCGCCCGCTACACGGCTACACCGCTACACCGGCTACTCCAGCATTCACAAAGCCCGAACCTCCCTGGGTGGGTGCAGTTGCTGCTGGGGAAGGGAGAGCCGTGGAGATGCAGAGGCTCCTTATTTATCTGCTTGTCTTTCATACTAGCGTCTCTAGGGATGTGAGGGGTGGCGGTTTTCGCTGTGGCCAGGCAGTCACGTGCCCTTGGGTTTTGCCAGGTGTTCATCATGGGTTATTCGGTGGTGGCCGGGGCAGCAGGAAGACTCCTCTTTGGATATGACAGCTTTGGCAACGTGTGTGGCAAGAAGAACTCCCCAGTGGAAGGGGCCCCCCTCTCCGGGCAGGACATGACTCTAAAAAAGTAAGTCTTTGGGGAGTTAGGGCTCCGACTTAGAGAGGGGCTGTATTTCAAAACTTACCATTCGTTTATGAACTTGGCAATGCTTCTTATTTGAAACCCCGGTCAGCCCATCTTAAAAAGCAAGCAGCTATAGAACAGGCCAGGCCTGGGCTTACATTCAGCCTCTGCTACGTCTCAGCTCTGTGATCTGGCTCGGAGTCCCTAGCCTCTCGGAAACCAGTTTTCATCTTTTTAAACTGGTCATTACGCCTATCTTTCCAGGCTGTTCTAAGGATCCAGTGAACTTGTGCGTGAACCAAGGCTTAGCAGATGTTTACTGTTCCCCTGACACTGTCTCAGAGTCAGATTTGTAGTGTGCATTATTCTTTGGAGGCAAAAAGAAAAAGTGAACTGGGGGTTTCCTGGGTTGGTGGAGGAGGGGGAATGAGTAGCTCTTGTCTGTTGGAACAGTTTCCAGAGGCTGGGGACGGGGATGTTGCACAGAACCCTCTGTGCATTTAGGGCTCTGAACTATGTGCTGGAAGTGATTAGGGATGCAAACTGGATGTATATTTTAACATAATTTTAAATGTTTAAACAAAATAAAGTCTGTGGGAGTCATTCACCCAGGAAATCTGTCCCACTGTTTCTCTTGTACAAACTTTCTTCCTGTCATCCCCTGTGGAGGCAGAGAGGCCTCTAGACTCTTCCACTACATGCTCACCTCTCAGTCAGCCCCCAGGGTTCTTCCTCTGCATTCCTGTGACTTTAGCAGCCTGTATCTGGGAGCCAAGCTGCAACTGATAACAGGGAGCTCTGTGGCTGAGTGGCCCCAGGCAAGGTCTCCATGCTGTCCTGGCTCTTATGCTGCCTTAAATTCTCAACCTCAGCTCCCTTCCTTCCCAATGGTCATTTCCCCGAGTTCTGCCACTCTCTGAAATATATTTGAACATGTTGGAGCAGTTTCCCATTAAGGCACACTGTGGGCAGTTTAATCAACCCTTCTCCTCGGTGACTCTTCAGGTAACTCCTCTTATATTCCCCCACTTCTCAGATGCAGAGCCTTGGACAGGAAACGTTTGCTCACATTTGAACGGGGTTCACAAGGCACTCCCAGTTGGTTTATTAAATGTTCATTCTTTACACTCATTTGGCTACAAAGTTTGCCTTAGTCGTGCCCCCATGTGTGCTACATTTTCAAAGCCCACAGTTACACCAATGAGAATCGGTGCCCTGAGGCATGCTTTTCTTTCCTCGTCTTTAGACATGTGTTCTTTATGAATGCCTGCAATCTTGAAGTCAAAGACAGGGGCCTTGGTCCCACAGCTCTCTGTGTATCCAGCTGTCCTGAGAAGCAGCTGGACAACCTGGAAGAGGTCCAGCTTTTTGCCAACATCAACGGTACGTGCTGAGGTCCCCTTATTTCCCCACATTACCTGGGCTAACAACTTGTAGAGTCCCAGATAATGTAACTTACCCTGAAGCTACTTTCTCTGAAAAGATACAGAGTATACACCTCTGCAGACAGCACCCCTTATGTGGAAAGGAGTAGGAGTGTTTTCTCATGAGCTTGCTCTATGTCATTTGAGTCTTTATGGACTTATTTGAACCCCTGGCTGCTCTGAGTGTGTCCCTCGCTCCCTTTAGTAAAAGGTCTCTAAGAGACTAAAAAGGGCACAGGGAGACACAAGGTCCAAGGTTCACAATCAAATCAGTCACGTGGAGGTTTTTTTGGTGAAGTTGTGAGGGTCAGCAGGCACCTTCCCTGACCAGAAAGAGAGGAAGTTGTACTGAAACCACTTGGTCCAGATAGTTCAGACTTACACTAATTAAGAAGTTAAAGTAAAAAAACCAAAACAAGGCAACTTGTGAATTTTATCTGTCTGAAAAATGGAGTGTGAGATCTTAAAAAATATTTTCAAAGCTAGATTAAAAACCACAAGCTCCTACAATAAATCATCTTCCAGTAACCTTCAAATTATTTTAGTGCCAATTCTACAATTTAGTGTTGAATTTGGGGTTTTGGAGAGAAAGGGAACCTGAGTCCACCCTGGATGGCACTCCTGCTCTTTCCATGGGTTTGGGTTATACATTCGAATATCTTCCTGCTACAGCAAAAATGGCTGTGGTTTCTTTACTGACTTTCCAAGGAAGATGGATGCAAGACTCGAAAGCAGCCTGTGTGTGTGTGTTCTGCTTCCAGGCTCTTTCCTGTGTGTGTATAGTTTGAATTCCTTCAACTACACTCAGAGTTCAAGTGCAGACACACTGTGTCCCAGGCTCCCGGTTCCTCCAAGGTAAGAGCTTATGGACCAGTACTTGATGCTGCCTGTACCTCTGCTATCCACTGTAAAAAATAAAAGGGTGCAGCTCCCAATCAGGAACAAACAAAGAAGGACTATTTACCATACACGATACACATAATAAACAATGACTAAATAAGGAGACAACTCAGCCAACTGTAAAGGTCCATGGGATCTTCAGATACTAGTGCTGGGCTGTCGGATGGCTCCACGGTGGGTGAAGAAGGCAGTTGCCACAAAGCCTGGTAACCTGAGCTTCATGACTGGGACACACATGATGTGAGGAAGAAACCCACTCCTGAAAATCACCTCTTCTATATGTGCACCATGGTGCACATCACACACACAAAGACACACACACACATACATACACACTAACAAAGACAACGAAAACAAATATATACACTATTATCTAACTTTATGACAAGGCTAATAATGCACACTTTTCCTTCTCCAGTTCTTTGTTACTATTAAAGTGAAACCATCAACATCCACGCTTTCATTGCAACAATGTTGATAGTCTTTGTTGTTCACAATAGGCTAGGGGTCTGGAGAGGCGGCTTGGAGGTTACTTAACCTCTGGGCACTTGTTCCTCTTGCAGAGGACTTTGGATCTATTCCCAGGATCCACATGACATCTCATAACCATGTGTAACTCCAGTCTCAGGACATCCAACACGTCCTCTCTGACCTAGGCTGGCACCAGGCACACATGGGATACACATAAAAATCATTTTTAAACACATTTCAGTGTACTCATGTTAACTTTATTAAATTTTACACAAGGTTGTACACTGAGATTTTAAACGCTGTTTTATATATTACATGTGTGTATATATATTATATAAAAATAATATAAATTATATTATGTATGATATTATATAATAATATGTATGTATATTATGTTTTAAGCAAGATATAGGTCTAGAAGGGCAAAGCCAAGCAGGCTTCCTTTTTTTTTAAAAGATTTATTTATTTGTTTATTTATTTATTACATGTAAGTACACTGTAGCTGTCTTCAGATACCCCAGAAGAGGGTGTCAGATATAATTACAGATGGTTGTGAGCCACCATGTGGTTGCTGGGATTTGAACTCGGGACCTTCGGAAGAGCAGTCAGTGCTCTTAACCGCTGAACCATCTCTCCAGCCTGTGCTGCAGGCTTCTTGTAAGTGCTTATTGAGCTGTAACAAACCAGTACTGACGTGACAGGCTCACATTTGCCCCATGGACGGGACTAAGACTTCAGGCAGGATGCTCTGGTGTGTTTGTTGAGTTTGCATGCCCATTCTTTTGGAAAATATAAATGTGTTTACAGTGAGTATGAGAAACAATGACAATAACTTAAGTAGAACAAGACGTTGCCTTGACCAGCAGAGAAAACCCACTGCACTGCTGACACTTTAGCTTGGGACCCAGATAGTAGAGCGTATTCTGTTACAACTCTTTGTAGGGATAGCCAGTCAACATTCTAGAATGGAGAGGGAAGGGCTCAAGAGCCCCCACTCCTAGCTGTGGAGTTGTTGACAGTTGAGAGCTTCGGGGGAAGGGGGCGGTCTGTTCTCTTTAAGGGTGTGGCTTCTGGTAGATGAGCTACATTTCAGTGGGTGATTCCACAGCTAGAAGTACAAATGCTCAGCACAAATTGCACTCTGTGAACAGAGAGAGAGAGAGAGAGAGAGAGAGAGAGAGAGAGAGAGAGAGAGAGAGAGAGAGAGAACAAAAAAAATACAGGACACAAGGTTATGTGTCTAGTTGGGGAGTGGATCTGGGAGAAGCTGTGGGAAGGAGTGGGGGTGAGTATAACCAAAATACATTGTATGAAATCCTCAACGAATTAATAAAAATGTTATATTAAAAAATAATCACAATCCTCCAGATGGTTGTAAATACAACTTGAAAAATACCAAGCTTGCAAGTCCTAAAGATGACAAGCAGGATTTAACCCCATAGGAGGTGTAATCAGCCATCTTGTAGCGTTCTTTCCTAAAACGAATGCTAGGGGGAGGGAATTTGGACAGGAAAGGATTATCTGCAGAGAAAGGTACTCAAGTCACTTTCACAGTATTTTATTTTTTTTAATATGGTTATCATTGCTTGTCTTAATGAAACACAAGTGAAAAAAACTGGAGTAGTTTAGTGGGTGGGAGGAAATTACATTACGTAATGCTTGAACACAAGGGTATTGGGGTTTGAAGTTTTGTTGTTTGTTTGCTTTTAAGCAATGCCATAAAGTGTGCCTGCAAAAAGAATTGAAGGGAGAGAGGCAGACAGACAGACAGACAGACAGACAGACAATGTGTATTGTGTTTGTGTGGTATGTTTATGAGAGAGAGAGAGAGAGAGAGAGAGAGAGAGAGAGAGAGAGAGAAGCACATACCCTCCATGCAGAGGCTAGAGAGACTCTGGGGTCATATTTTGACACACCATCCACTTCTAAGAGGCAGGGTCTTGTTGCGCTGGGGCTCACCACTGAGGCGCCATCTCTGCTTCTCCAGGGATGACAAGTGTGTGCCAACACCTCTGACACAAGTTTTGGCACAAGTTCCTTGCACTCAATACTCTCACAAGGCGAGCACTTCACTGTGGACTAAGTTATACCACAGCCCCGAGAATGGAATTTTCCAAGGTTCCCATTTAAACAGGGTTGGATCAACTGTCCTCTCTCTGTCACTGGGATGACACGAGAAGCATACAGGGTGGCACAGGTGCTGAACTCAGTGCTGATTTGTGGCGCTCTCCCTCCTTGCTGTTTCCTTTTGTGACCTCCGGACATGTGCTGGTCCTCTGGGGCCTCACAGAGTGTCTGCTCTGTAAGTATTGTCTTATAGATGAGAAGACAGGGAAAAGTTGATCAGGGAAAGGTTGAGCTCATTCAGTGAGCAAGCAGAAACGCTGGCATTCAAAACCAAGCAATGCCCACATTGGTTTCTTTAATCCAGTATAAGCAATCAAGTCCGGCTTGGATGACCTAGTGAGTGGCCTCCTTAAGCTCACCCCAAGCTGGGAGGAGAAAATATATCACATGTCCTGGAGCTACCCGCCTCCTCTCCCTCTGAAGCCAGCCCCAACCTTTTCACCTTCCAGCGCAGACCTTGCCAACACTAACTTTCCAAGTGCGGACAGAAGAAGTGATTGACTAGCCCTTTTTGGACAAAGCAAGAGAGACAAAAAAATAGGCTTGGGGGCACCGTTTCCTTCTCCTACACAAGGAAGCGTTTGTTTAAGATGGAAATTATCATATTGATCGTGGAAGAGCTGTGCCAAGCCTTAAAAGCTACAAAACATGAGAAGCGTGGCTACAAGGCCAAAGAACATTCTCTAAATACTTCTTCTGACTACATCGATTGTTCCTTCTGCCTGTGTCGATCACGGAAGGTAGGACAGGCCCTTTTAGAGCAGTGGGTGGGTTTCAGGAAGGCATGGACCCCTGTGCATGAGCTCCGACGAGCAATGAAAACGTACTACAGAAGTAGCAACGCTTTTCGCTTTAGTGGTTTGCGTAGTGTTACCATAGCGCCATATTTTGGGTCTCCCATGCATTTGAAATCTAAAAGGTTTGGGGTGCTCCCCACACTCCTGTCCCCCACTCAGACCTAGTTCTAGCCTTCTGTTTGGCACTGGACCATTTGCTTGAGTGAAATCCACATACGAATGTACCCACATTTATCCGGGCAGCCGTCCAGACTACTTCCTGCAGGTTGGAGTGGTTTTGCTGGTGGTGATGAAATGCAGAAATATGGAAGCAACCTCAGGCTGCGGGCTAATGTATCTTTGGCCAAGTTAATGATGGGCATTTTCATAGACAGCTAGGTAGGCACCCAACATAAAAGACACAAACTTTACATGTTTCTCTGTGCCCCCTTCAGGATAAGGTGAGTCTTCTTGTCATTCTTTATCAGCACAGGATTAGTGAATCACATACACACACACACATATACACACACACACACACACACACACACACACACACACATACACACACAGGTTAGCAAAGTCACATGCATAAAATTAAGGTCTGGTGTAGAATAATATTTGCATCAAAGGAGTAAAATAGTATTAAGTCTGTTTGTTCTTAGTTATTAGAAACCCTAATGAAACTTAAGAATACATTTGCTTTTAAAACTCTTCCAATTTATTGGTGCTGTGAAACCATCTAGTGGCAGAAAAGCAAGAGAAATTAGAGGTTTAGAAATCAGAAATCAGGAGTAATTACTAGTCTGTAGAGGAAATGATTATAGACCTGGGAAACTAAGAGAACCAACTGGAAAGCCCCTGTGGACAACAAAAGAACTCATTTGGTTGGCGTGGGATCAGCTAGTGTACTGAAATCTACACATTCATTTTTTTAAAAAAATTCTAATTTACTACAGCAGGAACAAAGATCACATAGAAAGACATGAAAGCACCTAGAAATCAATTTAGCAAGAAATATATGCGAACGTCAGGAGGAAAACATCCGTGCCATCTCAGGAGCACGAAAACGAAAACAAGCAGAAGTATGCTCCCTGTCAATCATGCAATCCAACACGAAAAGACTCTTGTCTATTGGTCTATTAGTTTATTGTTCTGGCAATGGGCAGATCAACAAGATGAGAACCAAAGCTGGGAATTTATTGCACGACAAAACTGGCATTGTAAATCAATGGTGAGATGTGGACTAACTGATAAATGCTATTAGATCAATCAGGGAGACATCCGATGGATGGTTTTTGTATAGAAAACAAAACCAGAACATATTAGAAGCTCTCAAGGAGTCTTTCACAGCCTGAAAGTAGGGAAGGCTTCTAGCTCCTACTGAAAACCACAAAGAGACGGGCCATACGTAGAAGCCATGTCTGTCATCTTAGCACTCAGAAGACTAAAACAGGAGGATTGCCATAAGTCTGAGACCAACACGAAATAAATAAAATTTTAATTAAAAAAAATCTAAGAAATCTGGTTAGTATTATACTTGATGGTGAGCAACTGATGCTTTGTAATTAAGATCAGAAAGAAGAAAGGGAGCCGGGCGGTGGTGGCGCACGCCTTTAATCCCAGCACTCGGGAGGCAGAGGCAGGAGGATTTCTGAGTTCGAGGCCAGCCTGGTCTACAAAGTGAGTTCCAGGACAGCCAGCGCTACACAGAGAAACAAGAAGGAAGGAAGGAAGGAAGGAAGGAAGGAAGGAAGGAAGGAAGAAAGAAAGAAAGAAAGAAAGAAAGAAAGAAAGAAAGAAAGAAAGAAAGAAAGAAGAAAGGGTGTCTATTCCAAACACTTCTATTCAGCTCTGAGGGGAGGGAAAAAATGTTTATTTTAAAATGAGTAACTGTTCTAGAAATATCCAAAGGGCCTATAAAATATTAAGCAAATTGAACAAAGAAACAAAACACAGGTCAATTGTCTTTCTGAGCCAGGCATAGTGGTGCACGCCTTTAATCCCAGTACCCAGGAGGCAGAGGCAGATGGATGTCTGTGTATTTGAGACCAACCTGGTCTACATTGTAAGTTCCAAAACAGTTAGGAATATACACAGAAACCCTGGCTCAAATAAACATCCTTTTGGATTCTCATAGCAAAATAAAAATGTTTCAAAGTCCACCTTTATCAAAAATTTTAAAAAGAAAAAAACTAAGAAATGAGCTTAACAGTCAAAAATCCATGACCTTAGCTGAAAAGAAATAAAAGAACCTGTGTACATGGATAAAGATATCTGTTCACACAATTAACTTAATAGAATGTCAACTCTTTTCACATTGCTTTCTATGTTCAGCATACCCCCAACGACTTTTGTGGAAATTGACAAATTTATTCTAAAAACATAAAAAAAAAAGATAAAGATGTAGGTGTTATCATTTATGGAATCACATTGCAACATGTCTTCCGTAACTCATGAACTCAGGTGAAGGTACTGTTTCAGGAGGCTGTGGAGGCTAAGGAAACTTCAAGAGAGGGGACCTAGCTAAAGGAAGGAGGTTGCTAGAAGTAGAATCTTTCAGGGTCTCTTGTCTCTGGCCCCTTCTTGCCTTCTACTCTCTGCTTCCTTTCTTCTGCCACTTTCTGTCTACTACACGGTGAAGAATCCTCTGTACCACAAACACTATGATATTCTCAAGAACATGGGAGCAAACGGACTGAGACCCCCTGAAGTCATGATTCAAATAAATTCTTCTGCCCTTGAGTTGTTTATGTTTGTTCAACCTATTGTGAGAGTGTAGACACACAGCCATAGAAGACACATGAACAGGGCTGGGCACTGGCTCAGTGGATAAAGGCTTGCTGCATAAACATGAAAATGAGCTTAACTCCTAAGAACTCATGTACAGCTGGAAGCAGAAGAGCACCCATCTGGAATCCCAGGGCTTCTATGGGGAGATGGGAAGTAGAGTCAGAATTCCCAAAGCGTATGGTCAGCTAGCTTGGTGAATTCAACAGAAACCAACCAAGAGACCGTGTCTAAGACAAGACCTGAGGGTGTCCCCTGGCCTCTACAATGCACATACATACACTAAATGTTTTAAAGAATAAACATTACTTTTAAAATGCATGAACGACAGGACCAAGATGCCTTTCAATAAAGCTTTAGGTATTTAAAGGAAAAAAAAAAGCAGCAAGCCATATTTGCCTGATCTCTACTGTCAAGTAACAACACAGGACAAACAGCTCAGGGGAACAAGGTAAAGACGTGAGCAGACCTGACCCATGAGGGGCTCCACACACTTACTACAAGAGTTAGTTATTTAGAAAGTAGTAAAGCTAAGAACTGGAGAGGACATGGGACCAGAACAACCACATGTATATGTCCAGGAAGACTGTGAATGGAGAGACCAGTCTGAAAAGAAAAAGGCTTCTTATACCATTCAGCATATACTCGCCACAGGACCCAGTCACTCCACTTTTACATCTTTACTTAAAAGAATGAAAATTACACATCCAAAAATTATATATGTGTGTGTATACATGTATATATATATATATATATATATATATATATATATATATATATATGAATATTTTTAACATCTTTATGTTTCGTATTTGTAACAACTCAAATGGCAGTTGTGATAGTGTGTATATGCTCAGCCCAGGGAGTGGCACTATTAGGTATGGCCCTGTTGGAGTAGGTTATCACTGTAGATATGGGCTATAAGACCCTCATCCTAGCTCTCTGGAAGACAGTATTCTACTAGTAACCTAAAGATGAAGATGTAGAACTCTCAGCTCCTCCAGCACCATGCCTGCCTGGATGCCACCAAGTTTCTGCCTTGATGATAATGGACTAAACCTCTGAACCTGTAAGCCAGCCCCAATCAAATGGTGTCCTTATGAGAGTTGCCTTGGTCATGGTGTCTGTTCACAGCAGTAAAATCCTAAGACCCTAAGACAGAAGTAAAACAAGAGGTGGTGTTGTATATTCACCGAGGGTGCAGTGCTCAGGTACTGGAAGCATGTTGATGTGTACAACACCCAAATGGAAGGAACTTGACACACGGGTGTGTGCCACAATACCAGACTGTGCCAGAATCAAATCCAAGTTGCATTAGTAGAAGTCACATCTGTTGAGCTAGGGATGCAGCCAATCGGTAGAGTACTTGCTTGGCAGGCATGATCCCCAGCACAGTGTAAACCAGGCATAATGGGACAAGACAGTAACCTGGCCGAAGGATCATCCCCAGCCACATGAGCTTGGCAGCGGCCTTTCTCTGAAAACAAACAATCAGCTCCATTGGGAGAACGAGAGCACTTTCCACAGCTACCAAAACGTCCCGCAACCTAATCAGGACCCAGTGGCTCACGCCTGCAATCCCAGCACACAGAAGGTGCAGGCAGAAAAGTTCCAAGCTTATGGCCTGTTGTTTTTAACAAAATCTCAAACATTCGATTTTACCAATGAAGACTGAGGAGTCAGGTGCTGGGGTAAAAGCCTGCAAGCCCAGAGAGGTAGAGAAAGCATCCAGCTGACCTTCCTCCTTAGACATCGCAAAACAAAGCTTTCCATCTCCACACTGTCTCAAAATCCCCTCAATCCGAAGCCACCTCCCTTCTACTTCCTGTGTGTCTCTCTATCCATCCTCCCGACTTCCTCTTGCTCTCTATGGTTTCTTCCGGTCATTGGTTCCTCTTTGGCTCATTCTGTCAACTGGTTGCTTGCTCCGCCTCTTGACCTATGATTGACTTTATTTAATCCTGTTTACAATAAGCAGAAAACTCTTGGATTAAAGGTGTGTGCTAGGGCTGAGCCACAAAACTAAAAACAGGTTTTTCCAGTAAATAGCACAATCTGGGATTCACAGTGTGATCAAATACCCTGCAGCCATGGCCAGCATTGGCTACATAATGAGATAATGAGATGGAGTGGCAGTTAGTAGAGGGTTGGGGTGTCCTATCATTGCCTTGAAAGGGGTAGTGGTTATATGAACCATATGTAGTTGCCAAAGTCTCATTGAATGTTGCAAATTTTACAACAGTAAAAAACAAAATCCCAGGGGCTGCAGAGATGGCTCAGAGTTTATATTAGTTAGGGTTTTACTGCTATGAGCAGACACCATGACCAAGGCAAGTCTTATTAAAACAGCATTTAATTGGAGCTGGCTTATAGGTTCAGAGGTTCAGTCCATTACCATCAAGGTGGGAGCATGGCAGTATCCAGGCAGGCATGGCACAGGCAGAGCTGAGAGTTCTACATCTTCATCCAAAGGCTGCTAGTGGAAGACTGACTTCTAGGCAACTAGGGTGGGGATCTTATGCCCACACCCACAGTGACACACCTACTCCAACCAGGTCACACCAATTCCAACAAGGCCACACCTTCAAATGGTGCCACTCCCTGGTCCAAGAGTATACAAACCATCACAGAGTTTAAAGGTGAATGTTGCTCTTGCAAAGGACCTTAGTTCAATTCCCAGCACCCACATTGAGTGGCTCACAAGCAACTATAATCCAGTTCCAAGGAGTCTAATAGTCTGGCCTCCTCAGGCACCTGTACTCGCCTGTGCACACATACACAGAGTTAAAAATAAATAATTCTTTTAAAAAAATAGGAAATCCTCATATTCATAAATCTGTCAGGCACATTATTAAAAGTAAACAATGGATCAGTGTGCTGCCTTTCATTTTAAAAGGGGAAAATGTGGTATGACTTATGTGTTTACAGTAACACAGAGATCTATACTCGTGCATATGTCATGCCATAGCCATTACATACTGCAAACAAAACACAAGACATAGCCACAAAGAATTTGGACTTTTTTTCCTTCCCTTCTGTGTATTTAAACTCACTCCGTGAAACTAGTCAATCCTCCACTGTCCTTGCTCTTGAACTAAACAGGCATTTCCTGAGTCTTCTCTGGTTGCTCTTAGGCTGAATGTTTTGTATTCTCCACTATGGCTACCCATTAGGGAAGTCCTCTTCAGTGCTGTGTGGGGCAGAATGCAACCTCATTCTGCTGAGGTCCCCACTGCTTTGACATGGTCAATAGAACCCAACTATGTAGGCCCAGACCCAGCACGTGGAGCACATCTGGACCTCAGAAAGGCCTCACACGTCCCTCGTCCCCGACAGATGCCATGGTGGCATAGACTGCCTAATCAAAGCCACTGCCCTCCAGATGTTATAGGATGGTTCACAGCTTAGCCCATGGAGTTCTCTAAACTGTATTCCAGGAAATCCTCTTTATCTGACAATTTAGGAATGTTAGGAGAAGTGTTTCTCATTTTCTTCCTCTTGGGGATGGGACAAAGTCTCCGGACAGTTCTCAAAAACAAAACAAACTCTAGTACTGATCTGACAATGACTGCTTTTATCAACACCTGAACAGGACAGAAGTTATGTTTATGCAAATGAAACAACAACAAAAACAAAATCAGCCAAGGGGGTCAGAGATCTCAGGACAGAATGTACAGACTGTGAAAAATGATCCTAAATGTATTACAAATGTGTAGTAAGGCACAATGGCTCACACCTTTTATCCCAGCACTGCTCAGCCTGGTCTATATAGTGAGTGTCATGAGATCAAGGACTATAGAGTAAGACCCTGTCTATAAGTAAGAAAATAAATAAATATATGACAGCCCCACCAAAGGGCATGGAAGGAGAAGGATCTGTCCTGGGTAACTTTGGGAAAAAGCTTTGTCACCGATGATGTCGGCTAAAGGCAGGGAGGGTTGGTTCTACAGCGTATGCTGGGATTGTTAAACTCGTTGACCACAGGAATCGTGAAGATAAGCAAGGGCACAGTGAAAACGCTGGGCTGGACCACTGCATGGGCAGAAAGAAAGGTTTATTGGGGATAACTCTGCCAAGGCTGTCTCTGGGTCTGGGAGTTGGGCCAAGAGAGGATCAAAATCTCAGAAAAGCAAGACACTGTTATATGCAGTCAGGGGTGGGGTTTGGGGGTGGTATTGATCTGATACGGGCTGTTTGGATTGACCATGAACTAAATGCAGTTGCCCAAGGTCTTTAGTTAATCTTTAAGGGCAGGGGAATAAAGGGAGGTTGTTCATAAACAGAAACCCACCCGTAGTTCTCTGTTTACTCAGGCACAATCCTTCTGTTCACCCCACCAAAGTTCTCCTGTAGAAAGCATTTTCATCAGCATAGCTGTTTGGGTATGGAAGTGAGAGTGCGTAACCCACTTGGACCAAAATTAACTAGCAATGGTGGGCTTTTGTTTGTTTTGCTTTACTTTATTAAGGGTTGGTTGGTTGGTTGGTTGGTTGGTTGGTTGGTTGGTTGATTTTGTGTTTTGAGACAGGGTCCTGGAACTTGCTACACAGACCAGGCTGGCCTCTGATTCACAGAGATTGCCTGCCTGCCTTTGCCTTCCCAGTGCTGGGCCCTGCCTTGATAGGCCACCGAAGCTTTGGCCTGGGCTTCATGGTGAGTCGAAATCAGCGACACTCCAACAGCAGGGAGCAAATCTAAGAAATGGCTCTTGGCTTCTTATTGCCATTTTCCAATGGATTCTTGAACCAATAGCTGATTGGATGAGGTGTTGGATGGAGAAAATGCCAGGTAATTCTGGTATCGTTTTATAGAGCCAGAATATAAAGAAATGATGTGGGAAGGAGAGGGGAGGGGAAGGAGGAGGAGAAAGAAGAGAAAGGAGTAGGCTGATACTGTGATTGGCAAGTGAATAATCACAGATAATATAAATATGTCTCTCTGTAGGTGACAGAGCTTGAGTTTTCTCACCTTGGTGGCTCACAAGCCTTAGGGACCCATTGCCAAAGACTAGAGGATGAAAAGAGAGAGAAAAAAAACCAGCCTTAATGAAATTATCAAGGTCAATTCACAGTGATGCTGCCTTGCCAGCTAAGTTCACTGGTGGGATTTTACAAAAAGGACATGTCATCTTACAGTGATGTCATCCCCTACACCCAGAATGGCAGTCTAGTTATGAGAGAACAGCAGGGAGATTCTACAAGTAGAGAGGGAGTTTGCAAAAAAACCCATCGAGAATCTTCAGAGATGGCAAAGTTATGAGAAACAAGAGGTCGTTACACACCAAAGAGGATCGTGACAACCAGATGTGACTTGATGTCCTGAGTTAGATCCCAGAACAGAGAAAGGACACTGGTGGATTATCACGGAGTCAAAATAAAAGCTGTGGTTTCCTTAAGTGCATACTGCCAAGGCTGAACCCTCACGAATGTGCTGTGAGCATGTAAAGTATTAACATCGGGGAACACAGGCAAAGGATACACAGGGACTCTCTGTTCCATCTCTAAGGCTTTTCTGAAGCTCTAAAAATTATTCCAAAATTAAACATTTATCTTTCAAAATGCTCTTCAATCAACTTCCAACCCTTTCCTGCCTTTGATGTGGATGTTGGCATTTTAAAAAGGCTAGCTCATTCTCCCACCCCTCTCCTTTGTTTTGGCAAGCTCAGCATAGTGAAACCTAGCCCTTTTTTTTTTTTAAGTATAATTTTTGTTATCTTGAGGTCAATTGCAAAATTCCATTTGGATTTCCTGTCACATTTTTATAGGCTTTCGAATATCTCTAAAATAAGGTGCTTGAAACTAAAAACAGTGGTTGTCTATGGACAAATGTGCTCAGTGGCTGCACACAAGAAAGATTTAGTCCATTGGACCTTCTAGAATTAATCATGTGATGTCTTACCCCTTCAAAACTTCAACTTAAATTTAATTTTCCATTAAATCACTACCTNAAAAAAAGAACTCTCCTTATAATATTGTGACCACCCGAGGAAGGTTCTCCCACCCATCCATGCTGGACTTCAGTAGGAGCTTCAGAGCCATCTGCTCTCATCTCGCTGCTTCCATTTCACAAAATGGCGGCTGTCTGGTTTTCAACAATCCATGAGATGATCCAAGACTTCATAGCCTAGGAGTCTTACCCTACTGTTTGGGGCCCAGAGGGCGGTGGGAGACCCTATAAAGGTAACTGTGGCTCATGAAGATTCCTTAGAATGGATATTGCTGTGTGTATTACATTTTAGAGAGGAGCCCAGAAAAGATTAGCTTTCACCCAGACTCAAGGTCCAAGTCAAACAAGCTTTGGTTCACTTTCTGAAGAGGATAGAAAAGAATCTTTACTGTCATTAGTGTGACTTCTGGTTGACCCAGTCCATCCCCCGAACTATTCCTTAAAGAAATGTCATTATTGGGGTTAGGAGAGAGTTCAGGGAGTAAAGTACTTGCTGCTCTAGCATGAGAATATGAGTTCAAATCCCAAGCACCCACATAAAGGCTAGCCACAGGGGTGTGACTATTACCCTGAGCTGGGAGACAAGGGTCCAGCACTCACTGACCGGCCAGTCAAGATGACTGGTGAGCGCCAGGTTTCATGAAGACCTGTCTCAAGATGGTGGAATGAGAGTGGGAGACAACTAAGACGGTCTTCTGACCTACACACACATGTGCAAACAGAAGCACACACACATGTGCACACAGAAGCACATGCACATGTAAGCATATATGCAATCATGTACATACAACACAGAGAGAGAGAGAGAGAGAGAGAGAGAGAGAGAGAGAGAGAGAGAGAGAGAGAGAATGTTAGTTTGGGCCTCTGTGGGTTCCCTTAGTCATTTCTCATCATGTGTGCATGTGTGTAAGGCAATCCCTGTAGAAAACAGTGATTTTTTTTTTTTTGTGGCTGCCTATCTGTCTAATATGTGCTTTGCAAGAGGGCTGGTAAACTTGTTTTGTTTTGTTTTTTACTATTTAAGTTGTGTGTACGTGTGTGTGTGTGTGTGTGTGTGTGTGTGTGTGTTCAAGCTTGCAGAAGTGGGGCAGATGCTATACCGCACATGTGGAGGTCAGGGAATGACATCCTGATTGTCTTTAGAGCCAAGTAAGTGCCTTTACCTGCTGAACCATGTCATCGGTCATAAAGTTCTTCTTATAAATACTGAGCTTATGGTTTGGGGATGTTGGAATTTTGAATATAAACATTTTGAAGAGAAATAATGAATGACTTTACCACGGACTCTGCCTTGTCTTCCCAGCAAGCCCTTCCCCTTATTTAACCGGTGCATCCCTCAGACACCCGAGTGCTACTCCCTGTTTGCGTCAGTCTGGATAAATGATGCTGACGCTCTCCATCGGATTCTGAGTGGCATAATGGCGGGAAGAGACACCGTCCTCGGCCTGTGCGTCTTCACATTCGGTAACTCTCCGTTAATTTTATTGAGCAATTGTGTATGGGATGGTGAATTTCCTAGCAGTCAAGTACATAGTGCAATGAAATTTAACAGCTTTGAGTTAAATATAGAGCTTGTCAATTTCCTTTCTAGATCTGTTCTAAGGTTCAAGGATAGACAGGGGGCTGGTGCCCTGGCAGAGACCTACTGACGGAGCTGAGACTCTGACCAAGGTCTGATTCCAAATCCTGTGTTAGTATCCACTGTACTGAAGCATCTATAAGCAATCCCGTTGTTTTATTTGGGAAAATTAGTGCTCATAGTCTCAGATATTCAGAAAAGCCACAATGCTAAAAGCCCAACAGTTAGAAAATAAAATGCAATATCTTACATACCCAGTTTATTTAATAATTATAAATTCAGCTGTGATGGGTGATCGTGGTATGTGCCTTTAATCCCAAGACTTGAGAGGCAGAAGCAGGCAGATCTCTGAGTTCGAGACCAGTCTGGTCTACAGTGCAAGTTTCAGGACATCCAGAACTACACAGAGAAACCCCATCCCAATCTTTTTTTTTTAATAATATTTTATAAGTTTGATTGTTTTTCATTGTCAGGGTATTATTCTTCGAGATTATCACAAAAGTATCTAAGAGCACTGAGAGTTAGAACCATACACAGCCCAGCATAAAAGACAAAAGACTTAATTTTAAATAATTAATTTGGACTTGTAGGAAAAAAATATGCTTTCTGGGTACTGTGGAATAATTCATTCACTTATTCATCTTTAGCTATTTAAACTTTCAAAGAGTGCTAGCCTTTTCAGAACCGACTTCCCATGGCAGAGTAAACTTGGGTCACTGGCCTAGTGCCCCGGGGTATAGCTTGCCATTCGTGTCTAGTGCTCGGTAAGTTTCCCAGGATACTTGGCTATTGAGTAAACCTGTCAGATGTCATTTCTCTGGGCTGGGCCCCATTTGATGCTCAACCCCCTTTCCCCCCAGCCCCCTTCCGCCCTGGCTGACCTTGGGCTTCTGATGCTCAGCCCGCTTCTGCCCTGGCTGACCTTGGGCTTCATGTGCATTGCTTACCTTCCAGCCTTGTCTCTGGCCATGTTGTTCACCTTCCGGTTCATCTCGACCCTTCTGGTCCACATTATCATCTCCTTGGTCATTTTGGGATTGCTATGTAAGTATTTCCACTCTTTCTAAGTAAGTGGGACGTCGTTCCATTAGGTACAGAGTTTAAAGGATGGTTGGTTGGATGGTTGGCTTTGCTGTTTAACTAACTACAGTCTTAGAAGGGACACAGTCTAGGCCCATCCTTTCACATACGAGGAAAACCAGGCCCAGAAAGGACAGTGGGAGTCGATTCTGCCTCCCAAAGAAAGTTAATGCCCAATCTATCCTTGACTCTATCCCGCTGGGTCGCTCCTGAGACCAGCCTCCGACGGAGTGACCCTGGAGCCTGCAATGCTGGGCTGTGGATACAGCTCAATGCTAGAGTCTAGCCAAGCATGCTCATGACCCAACGTTCAATCCCCAGGGCTGTAAACCAACAAACAACAAAACAAAAATGGGTTTTACACTGTAAGGAAGAATTCTAGCTGGCCATGGTGAGGCACACTTGTAGTCCCACCACTTGGCAGGCAGAGGCAAGTAGATAGATATCCACGAGTTCAAGGCCAGCCAGCCTGGTCTACATAGCAAGTTCCAAAGACAGCCAGGGCTATATGGAGAGACCTTGTCTCAAAACAAACAAACAAAGAAAGAAACAAATAAAAAAAGTTTGGTGTGGGGAGACAGAATGAAGAAATTCAAACTTTCTTCCTTTTTTAAAAAATCTCATTGTGAAGGATTTATTCTGTGCTACACTTACCCCTTGGGCCTATGAGAACCCATGGTTGTCACACAAAGGCTCTGGCCAGTCTGCAGGGCAAGCTAGGAAGGAAGCAAACACCACCAGGGGAACCTGGTGTACTCCTCTTTCCTTATCAATCAATGGATTGTGACTATCCCCGGGAGTTTTGGGGAGAGGGTGTCTGAGAGATAGAAACCCTATTTTTCAACTGGTTTAGGACATTTTAATTTCAGATGACCAACATGACTGCAATGGTTTATCCCCTTAAATAGTTAGTTCTGTTCTCAGGCAGCCACACAGAGCCCTGAGTTCCTATATTAGTCACCTTTCCATTTCTGTGACAAGATACCTTGCAAATCAACTTAAAGAAAAAGTTGTTTGGGCTCACAGGTTCAGAGACTTCTATCCATAGTCTCTGGGATCCCTTGTTTCTGAGTCTATAATAATATTTTCATGGTTGAAACATGTGATAGCCTAAAGCTGATTGCCTCATGGCCACCAAGAAACAGAAAGTTAGGGTCCCCAAATGGCTCCCAAGAGCACATCCCCATTGACCCACTTTCTTTTTTTTTTTAAAGATTTATTTTATTTATTACATGTAAGTACACTGTAGCTGTCTTCAGACACTCCAGAAGAGGGAGCCAGATCTCATTACGGATGGTTGTGAGCCACCATGTGGATGCTGGGATTTGAACTTATCACCTTCGGAAGAGCAGTCGGGTGCTCTTACCCGCTGAGCCATCTCACCAGCCCTCCCCCCTTTTTTCCCACTTTCTTTGAGTCGATCCTCCTAAAGTTTCTTCTGCATCCCAGTAATGCCAACCAGCTGGGGAATCTAGCCTTCAACACATGAGCTTCTAAGAGACATTTCAGTTCTAAGTCATAACAAGCTCTGCACTAGAGAATGGCTATTGTGACTGGGCTCTATCCTCCATCTTCCCGTTCATGATCAGTAGAAAGCTATGACCTCCCTAGAGTTACAACAGTGATGGTTTATGGTCATAGCTTTCCATAATCCAGAACGTTTGCAGCATCAGTGGGACTCTGATAACCTGATTCTCATGGGCCGTGTAAATGACCCACCTCTGTGAGTACGAAGCCAACCTCCAGCCCCCTGGCCCCAGGGGCTGTCACCAGCAGACATTATATGAACACTTTAGATTTTAGAGTAAATGCTTTTCCATCATTCTATTTGGTGCCATCCCTTCCTGATCATGCTCAGACTCATCCTGTTGGCTAGGTCCATGTGTCTGCATGGACAGGGCCTGTGCAGGCTAACCTGGCTTTGCACAGATCACGTGGAGATAAGTGCCGGGCTACCAAGCTTTGGGGGAATTTAGGATCCATTGTTTGGACACTGATACTGGGTCAACTATAAGTGGATGGACTTTGAGTGGCTGAGTGTGTGTGAGTGTGTGTGTGTGTGTGTGTGTGTGTGTGTGTGTGTGTGTGTGTGTAGAAAAGGTAATCTCAGGGCATGTGCCATGCCCGCTGTTGCTTTGTTTTCTAGTCGTCTGCGGAGTCTTATGGTGGCTGTATTATGACTACACCAACGACCTCAGTACAGAATTGGACACAGAAAAGGAGAACATGAAGTGCGTGCTAGCTTTTGCCATCATCTCTACAGTCGTGACAGTAAGTGTTCCAAAGCAACCCTGGGGAGGACTGTTTCCCGAGAGAGCTGAGATCAAAGGATTTGTGGTGGATAAGGAGAGAGTTAGGGGTTTGGGGGTGCGGGGGTTGGGGTGACAGACACAAACCAAGAAGCTTGACCAGGAATTGAATGGCCGAGAAGGCTAAAAATGCGTGGGTGAAGGGCAGCAGTTTCCTTAACCTGGAGACTTAAATTGTTTCTATGCAGAAAGGGGAAACCCAGTCGAGATGGCATAGCAAGTAGATTTGAGATGTACTCATTGTCCTTTTACGTCACGTTCTCTTGCCTATTTGTAACCCATCTCTGAGTGTGTGACGTGGAGGAGGAAAAATACAAGATGTCTCTTTGACCCTTAAAGAGCCTCAGTCTCACCTTCTCCTACTCTGGCTGGCTCTTTAGGAAGGTATCAGGTCTCTTTCACTATGATGACTGTGGGATCTCACAAAGGGACACGTACATAGTTAGGGCTTAGTTCCTGATTAAGAATGTAGCAGTTCAGTTATAAAAGAAGCAGTGACTATCCTCAGGGAGCTCCACTTGATGAGACACTGGTTACAGGGTTGCTTTCCAGCCCCGCCCAGGTCCTTGCCCCTTTTGCCCCTTTGCAGCAGGTTCACTCTGACCTCTTTCTCACCAGGTCCTTCTCCTGGCCTTGATTTTTACCCTCAGGAAGAGGATAAAATTGACAGTTGAGCTTCTCCACATCACAAACAGAGCCATCAGCAGCTGTCCGTTCCTGCTGTTCCAGCCACTGTGGACGTGTGCCATCCTCATTTTCTTCTGGGTCCTCTGGGTGGCTGTGCTGCTGAGCCTGGGGACTGCTGGTAAGTGTCACCATTTTAGGACTGTCAGCCGATTCCTGTGAGCCCATGACCTCTTGTGCAACCAGAGACATCTGGAGGTGACGGTGAAGGAGCCAGGGCCTCTCTGTCATGGGGGGAACTGTTTTGTATTGGCTTCGGAGAAGCTGGGTTTTAATGAGTAAATAAATTCGGTCAGGCTTGAACACTTAGGTAAAGCTATAATATGAACCAAAGCTGATAGGAAGATTCTGTCAAATGTCTTCAAGTCTGGGGCTAGAGAATATAATTTGGTGGATAGAGACCTTCCCTAGCAAGTATGAAAGCCTGGGACCAGTCCTATCACCTTATAAACAGAGTGAAATGTCGCATGTTTATAATCCTAACATTCCTGAAGTGAGGGCAGGAAAATTAGACAGTTTCGAGGTCATCCTTGGCTACCTAGGAAGTTTGAGCCAGCCTTGGCTACATAAAACCTTGTCTCAAAACAAAGAAACAACAACAACAAAAAGTCTTCAGGTTTAAACCTTTCCCGAGGTCATTTGCCAGCTCCTAGGGTCACAAATGGCAGAATCCAGGGAACATTCTGCTAAGAGAGGTATTTTCAGCAAAGCCTGTCTACGTTTAAAACAAGTACATGCAGAAGTTAGGATTGCTTTGATTTTGAAAAAGCAACAATGTAGCCTCGGGTCTGCCTGCTGTATCCCAAGGTTGCTTCTCCACCCGGGTCTTTCTCAGAATCCACTTCCCTGCTTTCCCACACCAAGATGTGGACCAGCCATTCAGAGCTTCTGACTTGATTTGATTCGGGTAGGACAAAGTAAGTGGGTGGATAGATGGATGGATGGATGGATGGATGGATGGATGGATGGACAGGTGGACAGATTGGGCATAGATACAGAGATGTGCATTTTGTCATGCTCCCCAATAGGATAGTTACACTCTATGTCAGTGTCAAAGTGCCATCTGAAACCAAGCAGAGAGCTTGTGTCCAGGCAGGTCACTCTGCTGTTGCCTTTGCTGATGATGAAGTCCTGCCTTGAAGAAGAAATGTAGTGGCCTGGGAGTCAGTGCAGTCTCTAAGAGGGTTGCCTTACAACTGCAAGGAACTGAGTTTGCTCACCAGTACCGGTCTGGGGAGGCAGAGACAGTCAGATCTGAGACTCGCTGGCTGGTGGATAGCCTGGCCTACTGGTCAAGTCCTACTGGTCAAGTTTCAGCCCAATGAGAGGCGCTGTCTCAATAATGAATTAGATGGTGTCTGAAGAGTGACACCTGAGGCTGTCTCTGGCCTCTACATGTACTTGCATACATGTGCACCTATATAAATATGTCACACACCACATGTCAGCTGGAAGAAACAACTTGCTCAGTGATGATGATCACTTTAGCTTTAGCCCATCCATCCTTGCTAAGTAGTAATGGTGAGAGGACAAGCAGTTGATCTGTGAACCACACCTCAAGGGAGACCATCCTGAAAATGCGCTGACTCTGCTCTTTGATTTAGTGATGGCCCAATTCACACCCTGTGGCAAGGACGAGCACCAAGTTGCATTTACGAGCCTGTTACCAGACAGCTAAGAGCAAGAGCAGATGTCTCGTCAACATGGCTGGCGCAATTCCCTAATGTGGCATCAAGCATGTTTTCCCGCTTAGTTCCTCCATTCGGTGAGGCAAAATACACACTCCTGCGCAGTTCTGCATACCACAGGCTCAGGTCCCAGGACAACTTCAGTATAGTGGATTCTTGGAGAACTTGGTTCCCCACCCCCTCGGCCAAAGTTGAGTGGCCCTTCGGAATTAAGATGCTCACAGGCTCCTTGGAAACCACAGTCCTTGGAGACACACTTGTCCAGCTTCCAGGGTGTGGTAGAAGCAGGCTCTTCTGCTGGGGGAGCTCTGAAGGCCTCCAATGAATGTCCAGTAACTACGCAGAGAGTCTTCGTGGTATCTGATTTACTGTGCTCTACTTGGTCAAGCAGACAGACTGTAATCATCAGAATGAACTTTGTGTAGAAAGGAGAGAGAGCTGAAAGAAGGAAGGTAAAATGCCCAAGATCGCAGTGCCTTCACATTCCACAACCTCTGCTCTTTCTCGCCCCACTTCATAGTTGGAAGAGCCGCGTGGGCTCCAACCACTGTGTCTCGCTTCAGCCTTTAGGAAAGTGACAGGAAGGAGGATGAACACCCTTCCTCAGAAGTCACAAGCTGCGCTACAACCTACCCCCAATGACTGGATCCAGGGGACATGGTAACACCTATATGCTAAGGAGGATGGGAAATGTCGTTTTGATTTGGCCTACCATGCACAGTTAAAAACTTACAGGGTCTATTATCCGGAAGAGTGGGAAGTCTTTATTACAGAGGCACTTGAGAGCCTTTCTCTAGCTCAGTGCAGTCTCAGTGCTGTCAGAAGACAGATCAGTAGCCATGGCGCACAAAGGGGAGAAACAAACTCTATGCTGAAAGGCCCTCCGCTAACTCCACACCAGGCAACTTCCTGTGTTCTCCTCCTCCAGTGCCACAACCCCCTGGAAACTTGCCTGCTATTCTCAAATCTTAAGCCAGAGAATTACAGATCCATTACGTCTTTAGTTGCTAATCATGCAGCAAGGATGAGCCATGGCTCTGCTGGCTGCAGAGCTCTCTCGAATGTCACACAACCACTTGCCACTACCTACCTCACTTCCTGAGCCAAATACCCACCCCACTGTGCAAGTGGATAGGCTGGAAATTGCCGGGATATCAGAATACACAGAAGAAGCAAAACCAGGCTCGGTGCAGGTAAGGAGAGGAGCTGGTCTCAGAGAAGAAGGAAAAGACCCACTGCTGAGAGTCGAGAGTGATGTCATGGAGTTACAGCCCCTGTGCTAACTTGGAATTGAGCTCCTAGCTTGACACCCCATGACATTCTCCTGCATATGCCCAAACAAGAGAGCCACCAGCCTCAGCCAACAGGCCCCAGAGTGAAGGCAGGAAGGCAGGAGGTCATTCTTCGGTTGAAAGCGGCCCTTTTCCCCCTCAGCCACAGAATGGTGTCAGAACATGATAGTTTTCTGTTAGGGCAAGGGCTCAGTTGGCATCGACGAGGGGAGCCTAAGGGAAAGAAAGGAAAACTGAACGTCTAGTACTGAATGTAGGACTTCAAGTAAGCTTATCTTTGGCTTCACAGTAGAGCAGGTACCACAAAGAGCTACCACCTGTCCTCCTGGCTAGAGCCCAGGACTCCCTCCTGCCACCTGACCCTCCTGTCTGCACACTCAAGGGCTGCCCAAGAACACAGAGTCCCCCATTGTTCCCCAAGGCCTCTTCATCCAGGATCAGTGGTTTGGCTCAGAGACAGGCCACTCTAGGAGGATGCCCCCAGCTGTGCCTCTGAGAAGGGTGAACTGCTTCCACATCTTGGAAAAGGATGCTTGCCAGAGGATGCAGGTGGACAGCGCACAGTGCCTCCTTGCGTCATTTAATGTCCTCTCAGGCAGTGACATGAGGACAGAGTTTCTCTGTGACCTACACTGAAGTTGTAAATGTTAGGGGGTACCCTCAGCAGGTAAATATTTGTGAGCTTTCTTTGGGACTAACAGTTGGATAAGTTAATAATTTAATGTGGGGGGCTGGGGCTAAGTGGTTTAGAGCACTAGCTGCTCTTCCAGAGGTCCTGAGTTCAATTCCCAGCAACCACACGGTGGCTCACAACCATCTGTAATGAAGACAATTACAGTGTGCTCATATACATAAAATAATTAAATAGATCTTTTAAAAATATAATTTAATGTGAAAAATATAGTAACTTTTGGCAGGTCATGCTTTCTCACGTAAGCCATTTCTCCAGTGACTTAGCTCATCTATTAACTAGCTCGCAAGACATGTTTTTTTTTTTTTTTATAAAGATTTATTTTACTTATTATATATAAGTACACTGTTGCTGTCTTCAGACACTCCAGAAAAGGGCGCCAGATCTCGTTACGGATGGTTGTGAGCCACCATGTGGATGCTGGGATTTGAACTTATCACCTTCGGAAGAGCAGTCGGGTGCTCTTAGCCACTGAGCCATCTCACCAGCTCCAAGACATGGGTTTTTTGAGGGTCATCACAGCAGAGCATATGAACACTCCTAGTGACTTCTATTGGTCCATTGGGACCTGCCTACTAATTCTTTGTTTGTTTGTTTGTTTGTTTTGTTTTGTTTTTTCCAGACAGGGTTTCTCTGTGTAGCCCTGGCTGTCCTAGAACTCACTTTCGTAGACCAGGCTGGCCTTGATCTCAGAAATCTGCCTGCCTCTGCCTCCCAAGTGCTGGGATTAAAGGTGTGCGCCACCACTGCAAGCCACCAGCTTGCCTACTAATTCTTTTTTTTTTTTTTAGACAGGGTTTCTCTGTATAGTCTTGACTGTCCTAGAACTCACTTTGTAGACCAGGCTGGCCTCAAACTCAGAAATCTGCCTGCCTCTGCCTCCCGAGTGCTGGGATTAAAGGCGTGCGCCACCACACCCGGCTACTAATTCTTATCCAACAAAATAAAAGAGACCTGATGTGGTGCACATCTGTCCCTTCCCCACTGGGGAGGCTAAAGCTGGAGATCAGAACTCAAGGTCTGGGCTACAAGGAGTGACCCTGTCTTTAAACTCCAGAACTCAAAATAAAACAAAGTGAACAGTGTAGCTATCCAGCAGACGCTGTTGTTGAATAGGAAAGGGGCCTGATGGTCCGGGTGATCCATGATCACTAAGGTGGTCTAGAAGCCGATAGTGGAGAAAAATAGAAAAGGCCCAGTGGGGGTTGGGTACCTCCAGGTCCACGCCCTGGCTGAACGAGGCAATCACAACCGGGTACACAGTGTATTTGGAAGGCTCAGACAGGGTTTCCCATCAAAGGATCTGGGATCCAGGCGGCTTCAGATTCCCTGGGGAATTAATTCTCTGTGCTTTTCCCCTTGCCATCCACGCAATGGAAAAATGATGAGGGGCTGGGCTGAAGGAGAGCTTTGCCTTGCAAATGAGGGGCCATATGTTGTTGATGTTAGGAATTAGCATCCGGTAGGAATGTCTCCCGTGAGCCTCAGCTGTGTGTGTTATTTGTTTCCCCCTGTGCTACACTTGGTGAACTTAAGAACATAGTATCAGAAAAATGTATCAGTGATCTAGAAGATAACTGAAGTGATTTTACTGAGCCTGCGGGTGGGTGGCTGACCCTGTTGCAGGAACAGGGTGTGAGAGAGAAGTCAGAGAGACAGCGGTAGCCCTTGCCTTTCAGAAGTGCAGGTCATTTCACCTCTGCAGAGAAAAGTTGTCCCCCCCATACACCACTCTGTGCCTTGCTCCAGTGTGAGCTGATCAAGAATCTTCTCCCCTCCCCCACTCTCACCCCAGCTCTCCGCCACAAAGGGTCTCAGAAGCTAGGTGTTTGTTTGTTTGTTTGTTTGTTTGTTTGTTTTGAGACAGGGTTTCTCTGTAGACCTGGCTGTCTTGGAACTTGCTCTGTAAACTGTCCAGCCTCAAACTCACAGAGATCCACCTGCCTCAGCCTCCCAAGTGTCAGGATCTAAAGGTGTGCCCAACCAGAAGCTAGGCATTCTTAGAATTTGTTTCTAGTAGTCTATTTCTTGGATGGTTGTCTACAAATCCCTTGGGCACATATACTTAAGTATTTCTTGTGCACTGTTTTCATATTCTCCCTTCTTCCAACAGATACTCATTGTCTGACTATCATGTGCTCAGCTCTGGAGGTGCATTATGTGTGCCTACTGTGTGCTTTGGGTACTAGAAATAGTGTGATAAGTCAGCCAATAGTCTTTCCCACCAAGAGGGGTCAATATATCATATGTCCCAAGGTGCTCAGTTCTATGAAAAAAAAAAAAAGTGTTGTCTTAGTTAAGATGTCTAATAGCTCTGATAACTCACCATGACCAAAAGTAACTTTCAGTGGGAAGGATTTATTTTGGCTCATGCTTCCAGGCTAGAGTCCATTATTAAAGGAAGTGAAGACAGGAACACAAATAGGGCAAGAACTGAGAGGCAGAAGCGGATGCCGAGGCTGTGGGGGAGTGCTGCTTACTGGATTGCTCTCCATGATTTACTCTTCCTGCTTTCCTATAGCGCCCAGGGCCACCAGGTCAGGGATGGTACCCCCCCCACACACACCCCCCGTGGTGAGGTAGACTCTCACATATCAACCACCAATCAAGAAAATTCGGGCTGGCGAGATGGCTCAGCAGTTAAAAGCACTGACTGCTCTTTCCGGAGGTCCTGAGTTCAAATCCCAGCAACCACATGGTGGCTCACAACCATCCGTAATGAGATCTGACGCCCTCTTCTGGTGTGTCTGAAGACAGCTACAGTCTACTTACATATAATAAATAAATAAATCTTAAAAAAAAATAAAAAGAAAAGAAAAGGCACATTTTCTCTGTTGAGATTCCCCTTTAAGATAAATCTATATCATGTGAAGGTGACATAAAACTAGCCCTTTAGAAGCCTGAGGGGGGGGGACATCTTTTTTTCTTTCTTTGTCCCTTGGCTCGGTATGCCACATACAGTAAATGTCTGCTGGACATTGAAGACAATGGAACTTTCCTCTTATTTTCCCCTAATTGTCCTGCACCAGGGCAGAGGCAGAAGCCAAGTTGAGGGTCAGAAGGCCAGAGGCAGTAGGACCCATGGGCTAGTTTTCTGGAAAAGCTCCAAGAAAATATACAGAACATGGTAGAAAATGGATTCTTTGGGGATTATGTCTGCTCCCTGTTAGATCTTGTCCTATCCAGATGACCTGTCTTAAGAATCCGCCATGTACAGTGATCAGTGTACCACGATAGACTCTAGAAAAGCTTTAAAACTTGCCAACAACATCAATGCTATATAGCTTGATGGATTTTATTCAGAGAATTCAGAGTGATATTAGAGAGTTGTCTCAAAGATCTTTAATTGAATATGGGGGAATTGGAACAATGTCTCCGCTCCTTCCAGAGAACCCAGGTTCAATTCCTAGCACCCAGATGGTGATGCACAAGTATCTGAAATTCCAGTTCAAGAGATTTTTTTGTTAATACCTTCTATGTCCTCCATGGGCACCGGGCATGAATGTGGCACACAGACATAAATGCAGACAAAACCCTCATGCAGGTAAAATTAAAATTGAAAAGTAGAATATGTCATTTAAAGAATGTCTATCTACCTCTACATTTATCCAATCTTCAACATTTGCTGGAAGTTAAAAATCCTATTAAATCACATGGACATGGCGAGTTATGATGGTCCTTAGTCCTAGCACTTGGAAGTCAAGCGATCTCTGAGGTTGAGGCCAGTCTAATCTACAAAGAGTTCCAGAACATCCAGGGCCCCACAGAGAAACCTTATCTTGTAAAATACAAAGACAGACAAACACATGGACAATGTAGCTTTCCTTATTTGGAAGACAGAGAAAAACTTATATTAAGAGATAGGTAAATGACCGTAAGAGTTGGTAAGAGGTAAAGAAAAAATAAAGCAGAGGACAGGGGCGTCAAATGCCTAAGGAGGCTGGAATTCGGTTTTTAATTTGGCCCTTGGGTTGGGTTAGGGTTATGGTTAAGTTAGGGTTGGGTTAGGGTTATGGTTAAGTTAGGGTTGGGTTAGGGTTATGGTTAAGTTAGGGTTGGGTTAGGGTTAGAGTTAAGTTAGGGTTGGGTTAGGGTTAGTATTATGGTTGGGTTAGAGTTGGGTTGGGTTAGGGTCAGGGTTAGTGTTATTTTTGGGTTAGTATTAGGTTTGGGTTAAGTTTAGGTTTAAACAAAAGATACTTGAACAAAGACCTGAAAGCGTTGCACAGGGCCACAAGGCTGGCTTAGGGAAGGAAGAATGTCCCAAGTATAGGACCATAAAGAAGACAGGGTTCTGGGGACAGGGAGGAAGCAGATTTAGCTAGAATGGCATCATTAATAGAGAGAGGTATTCATGAAGGTAGTCAGAGAAGAAATGGGGTAAATCCTGGGGCTGTGAGATGGGAAGTTTGGAGAACCCAGACAGGACCGGATGCTCATTTTAACAGCAGTAATGCTTAGTGGAGAGGGATGGTGTTGAATGGCTACTGGGTCTGTGTATGTCTGTGACATACCGGATTCTGAGACTACTTTAGAGAGTATCTGATGATGTAATAGATGAGAGAGGCAAAGGAGTTGGCAGTGGCTTTGGATTGGTTCGCGTGTCCTCACACTTTAGCAGCAGGAAGATGCAATGGTCATGAACTGAGATGGAGCAGAAAGTTGAGTGTGCATTTCATGAGTATAAATTGATTTGGGGAGTTCTTTTTAATAACTATATGGATATTTCCAATAAGCAATTATCTATGAGCCTGAAGTTCAGAAGAAACTTCTGAACATAAACAGCATCTGGGAGTAGATAAAGAAAGGATTATGCTTTGAGATGTTTCACTGTTGTGTTAGGATATTCAGGGCTAGCTGTAGTCGGGTAGCTGTGATTGGAGGTATCATACCACCCTGGCTTTCGTTGATTGTGTTCTTTTGAGGGCCTTTAGCCATCTGGATATTCTTGTCATAGTAGTTATTGGGAGGGGGATGAACCTCAATGGTCCTGGTGTGGCAGGCCTCTGATGGGTATCCTCGGGCTGTAGAGTTCCGGACCTGTAGGTCTGTGTGGTTCAGGAGCCTCGGGTCCAATGGAGGTTCCCCCTGGGCTAGCAGGCTGCTCAGGGCAGCTTGGCCTGTCCCAGAGTGCTCAGAGAACAGGGAAGATGGGAGGGGAAAGGAATGCTTACCTGTGTGGTGCAGGAGTCTCAGGTCTGATAAAGGTAAGAGGAGGGGGTGGTAGAAAAATGGAGGTTCTCCCTGGGCTAGCAGGCTGCTCAGGGCAGGCTGGCCTGGCTCAGAGAGTAGAGAAGTGGGAAGGGAAAGAGACGTTTACCTGTATGGTTCAGGAGTCTGACAAAGGTGGAGGAGAGGTGGAGGAACATTTCAATGTTAATGCCCTAGAAGACCAGGGTGTGGCTCAGTGGTAGAGCTCGTGCTTGGATTTGTTCTTGAAAAATAAATGGGCTCTGGAGATGAGAAGGGACAGCAAGGTGGTTGAAAGTGAAGGCCAGAGCTAGATGAATGACAAAGGTGGTTTCTGGGAAAGAGTTTGCTGGGCATCTGAGTGGTTCAGTGTCTAAGGCAGGGATGAAGATCTCAACATTGACTTTCTACAGCAACTTGGAGGTCAGACCATTATGATTGTTGTAGAGATGTGAGCAGGCTCTGATCGGCATATCTTGACAGAGGGTGGGAGGGAAGGAGTTAGAGGATCTAATATAGACCATGAATCTGGAGGGATTTAACTATGAAAGAGGCAGAACAGAGGACAAAGAGTCCAGAGGAGGGTTTTTTTTTTTTTTTTGAGACAGTTAATAATGGCTCAGGAAAGGAGTATTTTGGTGGAGGATCTAGTGGCAGGGTTGGCCTCAGGTTCAAGGGCAGCTTATCATTTTAAGGACTGGGGTTAAATTCCGGACATATCGATAAGTATGCTTGGGGAGTTGGCATGAGGAGAGGTCTTCTGATTGCCTCATTTTTTTCCTTGAGCAACAGGAAGTGAGGTTGTTGGCTCTGAGGTTGGAGGAGAGATTAGATAGCAGTTTTCTAGAAGATAAGATGAACAAGCAAACAAGGTCATCTGTAAGTCCCTCAAACTCTCTGAGGAGGTATAGTCGAGATATCATCAGGGGTCCTTTCACCTCTTCTACTTTTGCTCCTAATAGCTAATGTCCATCCAAATGCCCAAGTACTGGATTCAGTAAGTGTTGAACGCCAGCACTGGGACATTTTACCTATGATTCATTTGCAGCTAACCCTGCATCTCACTCGCTGTTCTTAGCCCCATATCCACTGATTACACTTGCTGGTATATAGCCTTAGAGAGCGAGAACTATTATGATCCTCAAGCAAAGAGTGAAAAGTCAGATTTCTAGAAGGTTCCATGGCTTGTTTGTGGTTAGTCAGCCACTCTCGAGGATCTTGCCTGCACCAACACTGCCCATCCAGGAGAGGGCAGTCCTGCATGCATAAGCACGCCTGCCCTGCCCTTAGGCTCTGGAACACTGACTGTGAAGGTCGTTCTGTTCCTGGGCTTTCCCATTCAAGCCACACACAATCCCTGATCCTTTGAGAGATCTGCTTAAAGCAGTGTTTCCTCCCAGGTAGCATTTGGCATCATATGAAAGTATTTTGAATTATCAGAAACGGGGAGTAGAGGCAAAGTATACTCCTAAACACCCGCAAAGGCATTAAACCATCACTACATCCTATGCAGAAATATCTGCTCCAAAATGCCAACGAGCGCATTGAGAAGCTAGATAATCCTGTCTCAATGAACATCTATAAACAGCTCAGTAAAACTGATACAGAGGCACAAATAATAGAGAGCCTCAGGAGACGGAAAGATAGCTCCTGGGATGCAAACAGTTGCTGTGCAAACTTAACAACCTGTGCTTGGATCCCCAGAACCCACATAAAAGCTGGACGTGGTAGTGCACGTGTCTGTAATCCCAGCATGCCATAGGAAAAGGGAGGAGGAGATGGGAGAAGCTCTGGAAGTTTATGTTCCAACTACCGTGGCTAATGCAGCCGTAAAGAGACTATCTCAAACAAGGTGGTAAGTCAAGGACCAGTACATGAAGGATGACTTCTGACTGCCACATGCAAGGGACAGCGCATGTGCCACACCCACGCACATAAGCACACCCAATTGTCGGCACGCTGCGGGGTATGTAGGGGAGATTTGATACTTCAATCCACAGAAATTTGTCAAAAATAGCCTATGGGTTTTGCTTCTTTGGAAGATGTTAAGTCTTTGAGGGTCAAGTGCATTTTTTTTTTTTGTCCAAGAATTCATTTCTTATTTTTATTTATTTTTTTTCCCTTGTTCCGGTCAACCCTGCTCGCTCTGCTCGACCCCGCTTGCTCCGGCCAGCCCCACTTGCTCCTGGCCGCCCCCGTACGGCCCCCGCTTGTTCCAGCCAGCCCCTCTCGCTCGCTCTGATCGGCTCTGCTTGCTCCGGTTTGGCCCCACTCGCTCCGGCCCTGCTAGCTCCGGCGTCCCCGCTTGCTCCGGCCGTCCCCGTTCGGCTCCACTCGCTCCGGACAGCCTGGCTTGCTCCGGTTGGTCTCTCCGGTCCAAGGATTCATTTCTTATTATTCTTCATAAGTACACTGTAGCTGACTTCAGACACACCAGAGGAGGGCGTCAGATCTTGTTACGGGTGGTTGTAAGCCACCATGTGGTTGCTGGGATTTGAACTCATCACCTTTGGAAGAGCAGTCAGGTGCTCTAACCCACTGAGCCATCTCACCAGCCCCTCAAGTGCATTTTGATTTATCACTTCAGGTGTTCCACTTGCTGACTGCTATCACCAGTGTGACAAGCTAGGAAATGTGTAACAGTGGCCATGCAGGGCAGCCAAGAGGAAAGATTGTCCCCTCTTAGCATCCATACTGGCCTTCTGTCTGTCTGAGAAAAATGATGCCTCATCCCACTCCATGTAAATATTCTGTACCTCCAAAGCATCATTTTGCTGTTGGCACTCGTCATCTTACAGAAAAGGAACTCCAAGCTTCTTCTCAGGCCCTGTGCACTTCAGATGGTTCAGAGTGTGGGTCTCAAAGCCTGCTGGCCGGCCTGATGTATCTAAGGGGCATTGTCACCACGAGGGCCATTTCCTTGCTGCTGGGAACACTTTTCTGAAACATAGCAGCTTTAGAAAAACACAGGCATATTTCTGAGCCCACCTGAAATGCATCTCCTTCCAAGCCAAATGTACTCGACAGTCAGTAGACCACCGTAGGCTTGTCTCTGTAAAGCAAGCTACCCCACTACTTCCCACAGTGGCCATCTTGTTTGACAGAACTTAGAGGAGAAGGAATGGAGACCAGCCTGTGGAATCCATTTTGCTGAACATGAGATTATCTTCAGCCTTTCCCTTGCTGTGTGAACTCTATGGCGAATGTCTAAAGGCGAATGAATGGATGAACTGAAAGTCCACATGTAGCTGTGACAAGAGATACAAAAACATTTCTTCCTTATAATAATTTACTTGAAAAGCTAATGGGAGAACATCTAGAAATCAAGCGTAGGCACAGAGCTGGGAGCTGGTTTATCAATGTCTGCAGGATTGATAGATATTTGTAATATCTACCGATATCTAAGGATGCTTTAGGTCAGAGGAGAAAGGAAAGGAAAACACATCAATAGTGAACATTACTAAAACATCCTTGCTGACCTTAATGCAGTACTGTGCTCCTGGAATACAAGATAATGATCGTATAAGAACAACAGTGATAATGATCATTGTTATCACCCAGGGAAGGCTACTTCTGGGGGGTCAGGCTTTATCTCAGAAACTATTCAGATTATATCACGATATGCTCAAACTATCAAGAAGGAATTAGTACGCAGGCAAGACTAAGATTCTAAGAAGCCATATAATTCATCCCAGGCTTCTACAAGAGGGTTAACATTGAGATCTGAACCAAGGAAAGCAGGCATTTCACGTGTGCCAAGAGGGTTTGCTCTTGAAACCAACTGTAAATGGAATCTGTTTGAGTAAAGGAAGACTCTAGAGTCTCTTCTTTCGAGTCTACAGATTTGTTTTGTTTTGTTTTGTTTTGGTGAAGAGTTCTATAATACAGTCTTAATATTTTGTGTGTTTTGTCAATGTAACATATTTGGCCTCCATCACACAAGATGATGTAATACAAAATGCACAGGGCAGGGTGTCTGTTACTCATGAAACATCACTAATGTCAGACCCTCAAGCACCCACTTTCACACCTTCCAAGGAGAATGAGTTTTAGGGTGTATGTCAACTCTCTTACAAATTCCCTATAATCACTGTCAATATCGTTGGCACTATTTAAATTCTTAGTGTTTGGTGTATAAACTTAAGCTTTGACAGCTGCATTTTTGCATACTGCCAAAGACCAAGCGTGAAGAAACATGGTTCATTGAACCGTCTTCCAGGATACGGGAACTATCAGTGTAAAGTGTGTTTGTATTATAAACCTTAGGTACTGCCCAGGTGATGGAAGGTGGCCAAGTGGACTATAAGCCTCTTTCTGGCATTCGGTATATGTGGTGGTACCATCTAATTGGCCTCATCTGGACTAGCGAATTCATCCTTGCGTGCCAGCGGATGACTGTAGCAGGAGCAATGGTTGCTTGTTATTTCAACAGGTGAGTCCAGCCTTTTATCCCTGAGGTTTGTCTGGGTGCTTTGGATTGTATATGCATCTCTGAAGATATTTGGGAGTTTTTACTCAATGCCTTAAAAGAGAGTAACAAGAATGAGGAAAGGGGAAAAAAAGACTAAGCTAAAATCTGGCCTATACGCTCACTTATTGGTCAGAGGAAATAGCCTACCTTAAACCCCCAAAATTTCTAGGCTCTTTTGCTTAAACTATAATGTAGTTTCATGTAATGTAGAAAGAAATTACACAGCAAAGTAATCATATTCCCTAGAATTTAAAAATACCTAAAAGAAAGGCTTGTATTCTCCTGTAAATATCCATTCTTATTGACTTCAGACTTTAAATACTATGGATCTATTTTTAAATACACTCTAGTAGCTATATCAATGATTTTATCTTTGTAAAATTCAGGAGGATATTTACTTGGAAAAATAATGTTACAGCCTAAAGGAACTGTGAACTATAATTCATGTCCTTACAGTTAAGTGCTAAGGAATTAATTACTTACTTCAGTGTCTATGGCACATTGCCTCATGAAAATAATTGAGGACTATTGTTCCTCGATCCCACCCCACCCCCACTCACCTGTACCTGGGTCGTGTGCATCTCTTGAGTATAACTCTCCTCCTATTAGAGCCAGAAGAGCAGGTCCAAGACAATAACAGGGTTGCACTGGAAGAGGCAGTTTGCTCCTGGGCAGTGCTGACCCTCCTCTGGTCTCTCAGACCAAATGAGTAGATAAACACGAGCTTTCTGGAGTCTAAAAGCCAAGCAGCCCTGATTCATGCCTTTGGACAGTTGCCTACGGATGATAACAAGCACTGTGTGGGCTTTTAATAGGGTGGTACCCTTTGGGAACCACATCATTAGGAACTCTGGAGGACTCACAGAGGGGCTGCTGCCCTTGGTTGGCACTGAGAGCCTCCCAGAAGCAGGAGATGGGAGTTGCTTGCTCTCCTGTAGAGAAGAAAGATCTGTCCAGCCACATTGGCCCTCAGGTAACATCTGTATGTGTGTGTGTGTGTGTGTGTGTGTGTGTGTGTGTGTGTGAGAGAGAGAGAGAGAGAGAGAGAGAGAGAGAGAGAGAGAGAGAGTTATTTTAGTATAACCAGACAAAAGCATTTCCAGCAACGGCTTGGTTGTGGAGGCCCGGTGGTCCCTGGCATTGATCTCATCCCTACCTTCTCTCCACACTCTGTCACTAAAGAATTACACAGGTCATGAGAAACAGACAAGCGATGACAGCCAATGAGAACTATCAGGCTTTGGATGCTAATTTGAAAAATAAAATAAAATTCAGCTGAATGATGAAAGCTGAAGACATGACTAAGTACACTAGGAACAGCTAGAGGATCTGCCTGTGAGTGTTGGCTGTGTGCAGTCAGGCACGAGTGGCAGGATTCAAGCATAAAGTGTGCTTTAAGGCCAGCCAGATGGCTCAGCAGGTTAAAGTTCCTGCCTCGAAAGCCAAGTGACCTGAGTCTGGTCCCCAGAACCTATGCTAGAAAGAGAGAACCGACTTCCAGACGTTGTCCTCTGACCTCTACCAGGGCACCCCAGGCCTCATGTTTGTTTCCACACACACGCAGGCACCCAACAATAATAGATGCAAATTTATAAAGACAGATTGAAAAATACAGATAAATACAAAACAAACTGTGAGTCCAGAGATGTTAAATCTTCAACCCCTAGATCCTTCTTCCATAGAAAGAGAAGAGGCCTTTGCTCTCCAGGGCTATAACCCAGAAGAGGGTCTGAACGTGGGGTGTCTGGCACAGCTGAGGCAGGGGCGATTCTAGGCACTGAAGCATGGAGAGTAAAGGGAAGCCCCAATGAATGAGGATCCCATAGCCACGCCTACCCACAGCCCACAGCTCAGTTCCCAGGGTGATGGCAGCCAAGTTGGTTTCTAAAGGGGGGACAGGTCCAAGAGCTTTCTAACCCAAGTCAGGTGCCACATGAGCAAGCCCCCAGAGAAATAGACTTCCAGATTCCTACATCAGTAGTGGCACTCGGTAGACAACAAGCAAGCTCTCTCCCACAAGCATCTGACTTAGTTAGGGTTTTACTGCTGTGAACAGACACCATGACCAAGGCAACTCTTATAAAGAATAACATTTAATTGGATCACCAAGGCGTGAGCTTGGCAGCTACCAGGCAGACATGCAGCTGGAGAAGCTGAGAGTTCTACATCTTGTTCCAATGTCTGACAGGAGAAGACTGGCTTCCAGGCAGCTAGGACCAGGGTCTTAAAGCCCATGTCCATATTAATAGATTTCCTCCAACAAGGCCACACCTTCTCTAATAGTGCCACTCCCTGGGCCAAGCGTATTCAAACCACCACAGCATCCAAGCGTGTTTTGCATTGTTTACTTGTGGCTATTATGCATACAAAGAAAGCGAAAGATTAGAAACCAAACAAAAGGAATTTAGGGGAAACAGACACAATGCAAGCTGCAAAGGAAGCTGGCGAAGGTGCAGGAGACGCACCAGTGACGTCATCACGAGAGCAAAGAAATGCTGGACTCAGAAAGTCCCTCCCACAAAAACGAGCGTTGTGAGAATGAGACAGATCCTTTGATAATGAACAATCTCAAAAGTAAGAATCTGCTGTCGAATGCTTCAACTACGAAGCTGAAGAGCTCTTCCTGAAAGTTGAACAAAAAAAGTTGTTGTTTGGTTGGTTGGGTGGGTGAGTGGACCAGTGAGTGGGTTTTGGTGTGTGTGTGTGTGTTTGTTTGTTTGTTTGTTTGTTTTTGAGGCAGGGTCTCATCTAGCCCAACCACCAAACATGCTGTGTCGTTGAGGGTCACCTTGAACCTCTCTGATCCTCTTGCCTCCTCCACTGAAGGTCTGAGATTTCAGGCACACACTACCACATAGAGCTTTTTAATAATAATAGTAATGATGATGATGATGATGATGATGATGAAAGACTATCAAAGAAACCTTGGGAGGTGAGGACAAAAGTTAAAAGTTTCCAGAAGTTTCTCAAAGGAAAAGAGAAGAAAGATCAGCTAGAGGCTCAAGCTTCAGAATCAAAGCTGGCATTCTGACAGTCAGCAGCAGCTTTGAACCGGACAACAGCCGTGAAAGACTGTCCAAACATGCATACTCCCAGGTCCCTGACCTCCAGTTCTGTACCAATTCCCACCTATCATTGATCAAGGGTCAATACAGTCACGCTCACACAAGATCCCCAAAGATTTCCCTGGCCCATCCTTTCTTGGAAGGATGTTTCCACTGATAGTCCTGAATGAGCTGGGCAGGGAAAGAAATTTAAGAAAGTGAGCAGCGGGGAGAGAAGAGGTGGGAGTTCCGGGGAGGGCTGCAGCATTTCAATCACTGTGACAAAAAGTCAAGGGTAAAGCAGAGGAAGGGAGAGACAGAGATAGAGAGACAGAGACAGACACACATAGAGTGTGTGTATGCGTGTGAGAGAGAGACTGACAGAGACAGGGTGAGAGAGAAAGCGAGAGAGAAAGAGAGAGGAACAGATATGCTTATGCTTGAATACATTGAGATTTACACTCAGCTCGGTGTTGAGTGAAGCCCAAGGGAAACAGAGCAAATTTTAAAAAAATGTGTTATAAGCGTGAACTCCAGGAAAACCTCCAAGTTGTCCAGAAAAGGCAACACAACTGAACACTGCTACATGCATCAGCTGGGAACGGCCCTTCCTCGTTGTCCATTTTATTTAGGTACTAATGATATGAGCATGAAACATTAACTAACAAAATTAGTGTCATTGAGGAGTAGTGACAACGTGAGGGTTATGTCGGGGAGGAGGGTAAGGAATGAGACCCGAATCTTCTGTATGGGACATCTATTATGAAATGTTACAGGATGGGATGACACTCAGGTCACCTGGCTTTGCCATTAGCACCTTTCCCCATGAGCTGTCTCTCTAGCCCAGTGGTGTAGATATGTAACCCCAGCATTAGGAAGGTACCGATAAGCAGATCCTTGGGCAGTGATAAACCCTGAGTAGAAAACAAAGTTTGGATGGCACCTAAGAAACAACATCCCACCCCTGCTATTCCAGATTGACCTCTGAACTCCACATGTTCAGAGGAACGGGGCCGGGGCGGGGGGCAGAGAGAGAGAGAGAGGGAGAGAGAGAAAGAGAGAGAGAGGGAGAGGGAGAGGGAGAGGAAAGGGAGGGGAGGGGAGGAGGGAGAAGGGAGGAGGAAGAAGAAAGAGGGAGACGCACAGATGTCCACACCTATAATAACTACAGTTTGTATTTCTTGTAGCATTGGACAGATGACCTTAACAGCCACCTCCTAGCCTTCCATCTTGCAGGTTTTGCTAGAGAAATACATGGAGCAGACATGGTCTTTGCTGTGGTGTTCTCTTTGCTGTGACCGCACTGTTTTCTCCGGGCTATCAGCTTTGTTGGAGGCCAGCTGCAATGTGCAGCGCAGACTTTGTTCAGGGACTATGGCACAGAATTGGCTTTTGCATAAACTCGAGAGTGCTAGAACTATTGCTCTCAGAGTCCTGAAGTGGCTGGTGTGGTTGTAAAACACTGTGTGTGTACCTTGACTTAAAGGTCTTCTCAATCTTCTGCGGACTCTTAACAAAGTAATCACTAGTTACCCAGAGTTCCCAGCGCCTCACTGTCAGTTCTCAAACTACACCCAGGTTCAGAGATTAGTATTATTTTCAGCTTCAAGGGGAAATAATCAAATCGTCTTCCTGAAGGCAGGTTTTGCTGGCTGTGAGGGAGACAGAATTGATAGCTCTAGCCAGTTATGCAGTGAGGAGAAATAGCAGCTAGTGTCCCTGGTGACTATAGAAAAGGGTGTGACTTCAAAGACACTCTACTTAGTCTCTCCTTTGCAGGACAGTCTCTAGATTGAAAGCAGGTATTGAGTGGCTCTTGGCTTGGGTTAAAAGGACCTTTTTTAAAAAGTTCCCTCTCTCATCATGTGATATCTCAGCTTCGAAACCTCTGTGTCCTTCTCCAGACAAGCCCTGCAGAGCCTTGTGACTTGGGAGGGAAGTCAGGGTCCCCCATTACCCTGTCCCAAATGATTTATCCCACTGCTGTGAAACCCGCTCAGAAATCTGATACCTGAACCCAGACTTCAGTACCTGGAGGAGCAGACCTGTTTACAGTGGCCTGTGAATCATTTATTTCCTAGGCAGATGGGAAGCAGGTGTCCTCTTAAGCATCCAAAGCTTATAAATCTCAATGAAAAAGTAAACCTTAGGAAAAAGAAAGAGGAGAAGGGGAAAATGTGTCAGAATTTCCTGGCCTAGTCTTCCAGTATCAAATCAAAATGACAAAATAGACTTCCATCCCTGACCCCCACTGCTACCACCACCCCCTCCCCCAGGATCTACTGTAGCCTATGCTGCCTTCAAATTCACTGATAGAAGAGAATGATATTAAACTTTTTGTTTTGTTTTGTTTTTTTGTTTTTGCTTTTATTTTTCGAGACAGGGTTTCTCTGTATAGCTCTGGCTGTCCTGGAGCTTACTTTGTAGACCAGGCTGGCCTCGAACTCAGAAATCCGCCTGCCTCTGCTTCCCGAGTGCTAGGATTAAAGGTGTGCGCCACCATGCCCGGCTCTTTTGGTTTTTTTAAGACAGGGTTTCTCTGTATAGCCCTGAGCCCTGGCTGTCCTGGAAGTCACTCTGTAGACCAGGCTGGCCTCAAACTCAGAAATCCACCTGCCTCTGCCTCCCAAGTGCTGGGATTAAAGGCATGTGCCACCACCGCCTAGCTAGTCCAGGGGATATTAAACTTTTTTTTTAAGATTATTTATTATTATGTCTAAATACACTGTAGCTGTCTTCAGACACACCAGAAGATGTGTCTGAAGGATGCGTTATTAAGGATGGTTGTGAGCCATCATGTGGTTGCTGGGATTTGAACTCAGGATCTTTGGAAAAGCAGTCAGTGCTCTTACCCACTGAGTCATCTCTCCAGCCCCTGATATTAAACTTTTGGTCCTCCTGCCTCTACCTCTACCTCCTCCTGAGTGCTGGAATTGTAGATAACACCACCACGGGGGAGGGGGGGGGGTGTTCATGGGTAGCTGGGGATTGAACCCAAGGCATGTACTCTACCAAGTGAGCCACCTTGAAACACTCAACAGTTGTGTAGGCAGCCGGGTTCTAGCCCAGTCCTGCTGCCATGTTCCCTTTCTCTTCCTGGAGGACATAAGAGCAAACTGCAGCGGATACCAACTCTGGAGACCTTGCTGGCCGTGGGCCTGCTCCTCCCTCAGATTCCCAGGCCATTGTCAAAACCTTAATTCCTAGCAACTTAGCAGGCCCAGGAAGTGGTAGAGGAATCTTTTCTAAAGAAAGCAAGCTTCACTTGGAGCCCCTGAAGTTGCTTCTGGGAAACTTGGCCTCCTTTTCTAGAATGGTGTCCCTGGGAACTCAGGGTCACAAGCAGAAGGTCAGCAGAAGGGTGATGTCAGCTCTCCTTTCTTTTCGCTTTCAGGTTTGAGGGAGAGGGAGGGCTGCTCCCCTTCTGGCCTTTCTTCCCCTTCTCTGCTCTGAGAAGCTGACTTGCACTCATTCTTAGGAGCTCTGTCATTACAAGACCAGTAAATGATTTACACTTAAGTGACCTTTAAGAGACGGAGAAGAAATCAGCTGGTTTAAAGGAACTCAAAGCTGTGCAGAAGCTGAATGGGCCAACTCTGTTGTCTCTTCCCTTCAAAAACCCATAGCTCCTGGTTACCTCCGCTGGCCTGGCTCCTAGTCACGTGACTCGGAGGATGGCTATCATCGCCAAGTTAATACTGGCAGCAATTACACATGTCCCTCTGTTGTTTAAACGGTGAACACAAGACAGACTTAATCTACTGCAAAGGAAAATAATGTCAACAGACAACCAGAAGGGCAGATGGAAGGATCAAGAACTATAAAAGAAACACACACACACACACACACACACACACACACACACACACACACACATATTAGCTCACTAATAGTGTTTTCTGTTTTGTATTTAAAAAAAAAAAAAACATTTTGGGAGCCTTCCAAAAAAGTGAGTTAGTCCAAGATGTAAGGTCACCTTGGCTACCAAGGAGGATAAAGTACTTCCTGTGCCACCGGGTGGCTTTACAGGTTGCTAAGGCCAATGAGGTTCTGAACCATAGAGAACCTTCTGGTTACTTTTTACACAGTGAGTTTTAAATGTTCTTTTCCTCTGTTCCCAGGAATCAAAATGACCCTCCTGCCCGTCCAATCCTTTCGTCTCTCTTCGTACTTTTCTGCTACCATCAAGGAACTGCGGTGAAAGGGTCATTTTTACTCACTGTGACAAGGATCCCAAGAGCCATTTTCATGTGTATTTATAGCACTCTGAAAGAGCCGGTAAGACAGCCCCCTCAAGCCAACAAACTAAGGATTGGAAATTTAAGGTCCCCACTCAGGCACTCAGACCCTACTTCCCAAGCTCTGCTTTTGTCCTGGCTGAGGAAGGAGGAGTTGTGTGTTAGCTGCAGTTCTAATTAAAACGCAGAGCAAATGCTTAAATCCTTATAGAGCAATTTCAGCTAATGTTTGTATCTCTTTCTTGTGCTTGTTTGTAAGTAAGATACATTATGAGGTAGGAATAATGGTGCTCTGTTTTGATGCCAACATACTCCCTGCCTGCTGTGTTTCCAGAGGGTGCCATGGGAAGTGATTGGTGTGAGCCAGGAGAGAAGTGTGTTTGTGTGTGTGTTCGTGTGCTCGAGCAGGCATTGAGCCTTCACAGACATTTGTGCGCTTGTGTCCATGCTCACACACACTTGAGAGTGAGAAATGAACAAGCTGACCTACATTTCAGCTCAAAGGACAGAAAACTGTAGGGCTTTTGTGCTCGGCGTTTTCTCCTCCTCGGGTTCTATTTCCATGCGCATTTAGTTATGAAAGCCAGTGGAAACCAGAACACCAGGAAAACAGCTGTTCTCATGGCATCTCTAAGCTGCCACACAAGGGAGGCTTGGACTTTCCCCAACTTTCCTGGACTCACACAATGCTAATCCTTCTCTGCCTCTGTTCCCACCTTGGGGGTTTGTGACCTGCTCTGAATTTCACCAACCTACCTGATTCCAGCCCTCTGGGTATAGTTACAGGACCTTAATAAATGGGGAAGTTTTAATAAATGGGGAAGTTTATGCTGACTCACTTTGTTTACAATTAATTGTACTTGTTTTTAAGAACAGAAATCTAAATTGTCGATATTTTAAAGTCCACAATCAAGATTTCAGCCTAGAGTATCAATTAGGAACAATGAGTTGAACTGCATGCTGGCTCCCTTATCTTACTGTGTTGAGCAGCTGACTATGAAATATTTTCCTGTGGTTCCTTTTCAAGCCTTGCCTGGCTGCATTTTGGAGACTTAAAGAGGCAGTTTTACCTGGCCCAGTGCAAATCTAAGTAAGCTACTAGAGTCTTTGCAAATCTAAAAGAGGGGTTCTTCTTCCTTCCTTCCTTCCTTCCTTCCTTCCTTCCTTCCTTCCTTCCTTCCTTCCTTCTGTTTATTTATTTTATTTTTGTGTATATATATGAACCTGTTTGACTATATGTGCCAGAAGAACATCAGATCCTCTGGAACTGAAGTTACAAATGGTTCTGAGCCACCATGTGCATTCTGGGAGTCAAACCTGGGTCCTCTGCAAGAGCAGTCAGTGTTCTTAACCACTGAACCATCTCTCCAGCCCCAGTGAAAGGCTTCTTAAAGTACAGAATCACATTTTATTTTTATCTTAGGTAAGTATTTTGTACAGATGCAGCATACATCTAAATATATATTTATCAATATATATCATAAATATATATTAATAAATGCATATATTTAATAAAGCCTATGTTCATTTATTTAACATGTGAATTAGTCATTGGTAATCATAAATCAATGAACAACTGAGAGCTTGCTGTCCCCTACTGAGCAAGGTATCTTAAGCCCTTTGAGAAAACAGCCTCCATAAACCCAAAAAGAAATCTGTGGGAGACAGAGATCTTGCTGACCCAGATTTAAAGGGCCACTCATCACTTCCCAGATTCCCCATTGTGCAAGGCAGCTAAATACCCACGCAGTGATGTCATTGAGATAAAATATAACCTCTCATAGGTGTTTTAGCATCCTTCTGGCTCTGCCCTGTGTCTACAGCCTTGCCTGTGAGAGTTCCTATGTTAAATAGTCTTATTCACAGTTGCTGCCAAGCTAAAACCTGTTGACTTCAAGTTTCATCCAGTTGATTAACACTGGGATAAAAAATGTCTGTAAGACGGAGTAGGCTAGGTCGGGTGTGGTGGTGCACACCTTTATTTCCAGTACTTGGAGGCAGAGGCAGGTGGATTTCTGAGTTTGAGGCCAGCCTGGTCTACAGAGTGAGTTCCAGGACAGCCAAGGCTACACAGAGAAACCCTGTCTCAAAAAAAGAAAAAAAAAAAAAAAAAGACCAAGTAGGCTAGTTGAGAATTGTAAGCTGTTTGGGGTGTTTTGTTTTGTTTTAACTCTGGGTGGTAGGTGAGACATGGCAACCATCCCTTGCTTAGCTAGTTCATTCAGTTTTTATTTTTACAGCTTCAAAAACTCTATCTATCTATCTATCTATCTATCTATCTATCTATCTATCTACCTCTGGGGAAAGGAGCTGTGGGTCTTGGGAATTCAGCTCAGGCGTGGTATTGAGCGCTTTTGCCTCCTTAGCCAGCTCTCTAGCCTGGGATTTTTTTCTTTCTTTCTTTTTTTTGTTTTTTTGTTTTTTTGTTTTTTTGTGGGGTGGTGGGGTTTTGTTTTTTGTTTTTGTTTTGTTTTTTGTTTTTTACAATAGGTAGAACTTATTGACCCACCCCTTCCCCAGCTAATTCATTCTCAAGCTACGCACTCAAATTAGATTTCAGAAGATTGATTGACTCTGAAATTTAGTCTGAAAACTTCACTATAGGATTTATTGTTCCCCAGCATTAAATGTGATTATTTGTGTGGACACATGACTAGTATGATTCGGATTTCTTGTTGGTGACAAATAATTTGCACCAACTTTGAATTAAAAAATCAAAGTGTTCAAGGCATGGAGGCACATACTTATGGTCTCACCTCCGGAGGCTAGCGGGAGACTTGAGAGCTCAGGGCTGGTCTCGGCCATACAACAACACCTTTGTCTCCAAAATAAAATACAATAATGTAGCCAGGCATTATGGTCCATACCTAAAATACCTGCATTTAGGAGGCAGAAGCAGGAGACACAGGAGGAGTTCAAGGCTAGCCTTAGCTACATAGTAACTTTAAGGCCAGCTTAGGCTATCAGAAACCCTGTCCTTCACACACACACACACACACACACAATGTGAATCCCATTTGACATTTAACACACTTAGAGGCATATGAAGAGAAAAGAGAAGGTAAGAATTTCTTTTGTTGTTGAATACCAGTTAACCCGTTTCCCTTTGTGCAGAGGTTAACTGAACACACCAAAAGCCATGGATAAAGGTCAGCTCACCTGCAGTGATAGCAGTTCGTTCAGTTGCTTGCATAAGAGTAAGAGAGTGGGGCTGGCGAGATGGCTCAGTGGGTAAGAGCACTGACTGCTCTTCCTTTTTAAAATTTTTTTAAAGATTTATTTATTTATTTATTTATTATATGTAAGTACACTATATCTGTCTTCAGACACACCAGAGGAGGGCGTCAGATCTCATTACAGATGGTTGTGAGCCACCACGTGGTTGCTGGGATTTGAACTCAGGACCTTCGGAAGAGCAGTCAGTGCTCTTACCCGCTGAGCCATCTCACCAGCCCCCTGACTGCTCTTCCTAAGGTTCTGAGTTCAAATTCCAGCAACCACATGGTGGCTCACAACCACTCATAATGAGATCTGATGTCCTCTTCTGATGCATCTGAAGTCAGCTACAGCATACTTATGTATAATAATAAATAAATCTTTGGGCTGGAGCAAGCAGGGACTGAGTGAGCGAGACTGACCAGAGTGAGCAGAGGTCCTAAAAATTCAATTCCCAACAAGCACATGAAGGCTCACAACCATCTGTACAGCTACAGTGTACTCACATACATAAAATAAAATAAATCTTTAAAAAAAGAGAACAAAATGAGAGAGTGAGAAGTGCTCCAGGAATCCCCTAACTCACCCCATCTCACCCTGCACCCTGCCGCCCATACTGCACTCACCCTGCACCCTGCCGCCCATACTGCACCCACCCTGCACCCAGTCACCCATACCCCCCCCCACATTCACCCATACATAGACCCACAAATGTAAGAAGCAGTCCTCCTCTGTCTTACCTCTGCTTACCCTCTCTCTGTCTTCTCTCTATGTGTCTGGACCTGACTGATCTCAGCAGCGCAGTGCTTGGTCAAGAGGTGAATTCAGATGCAGCCACAGTGGGCTTTGGTGTCTCGTTAAATATCTGTACCATCTCAACCAGGTATGTGCCTTCCCTTTGCCTGGGGGATGGGGGATGGGAATGGGGGTTGGGGGATGGGGTGGGGGGAGTAGAGGTCTGAGGATGGCTTCTATTGCTTAGATCAGCTCATTTTCCAGGGTGGGTTGTGTAATTATTTCAGCTTTTCAGTCATGCAACATGTCAAGTCCACTTAATGCTGCTATCATTTAGTCACAGATAAAATGGGAAGAAATGCACAGGGCTGTGTTTCAATAAAACTTTATTGATAGACTGAAATCCGAACATCGTGTGATTTCCCATGCCGATAAGTATTTATTTTTCTTTTGCCTCTTCCTCTCATTTTAATGCTGTAGATGTCAATCTTAACTCCAGTCTGAGGAGGGAAGGGCAAAAGTCTGTTAGACTGATCACACTCCCTCCCTAACTGAGGCTTTGATTCACAGAGCCCCTCACTTTCAAAGTGTAGACTGTTATAACAGCTTGTCAAATTCTGATCAAATTACTTTGTTGTTGTTGTTGGGTTTTTTTGTACAATAAAAAGGGGGCTGGGCATGGTGGCACACATGCTTTTAATCCCAGCACTTAGGAGGCAGAGGCAGGCGGATTTCTGAGTTTGAGGCCAGCCTGGTCTACAAAGTGAGTTCCAGGACAGCCAGGGCTACACAGAGAAACCTGTGTCGAAAAAAAAAACAAAAAAGGGGGGGGGGGCACAAGCCTTTTGACATTTGAGCCTAATGAATGTCTGTCACGTGAGAGCAAATGTCGGTGTCTCAGGAGCCACCATTCTTCTGAACGAGGAGAACTGCTTCCCAGTTTTTCTGCCATTCACCAGCCCTTCCCTTTCAAACTACAAATATTCTCTTTAAAGATCTTTCAAATTGATGGAGGCTTAAATAGAATGTTTTTATTTTCCTGTGGTTCATTTAGGAACGTTTAATAACCCTTAGTCACATTCACACAAAGCAGTGCCTTTTGTAAGGCAGGGGAGCTGTTTTATAATTTAAGTGTGCAGAGAAATCTCCCTTAGAAAAGTCGTCCTTATTATGGCCCATCTTCCTGAACAGATGCTCTACCAGAAGTAAAGGGGCTAATTAGGCCATCTATGTTTGATGCTTTGTAAGTGGTATTTACAATACCTTTCATTATACAGGGAAAGTGTAGCATTCTTTTTTTTTTTTTAAGTCCTGTTCTATTTTTAAGTCTGAATCTGGGTGTACATTTTAGAATGCATTTGGATATAAATACCACAAGCCACTATGTATAAAACATAGTAACATAATGTGGAGGGTTTTTTTTTTTTTCAGAGAGGTGGGGCAGATAGCAAGTAAAGCCATTCCTAGTGGATACACGCAAGGACTGAAATGCGAGGCCTCTCTCCTCAAAGCTGTGTGCATGAGTCTGGACACCAGCTGATGGCATAGAGGTTTTCAGATGCATCAGCGCATTGAATGAAGATAAGATATCCTTGGGCCAGATCAGTGGGAGTGATTGCGCAGGGTAATAAGTGTAAGCTTGCCATGCTCCAGCTCTGAGTCCGTGGGACAAGCGGGAGTGGCTCTCTGAGATTCTGACCTTGGGGGTCTGAGCCATGGCCTCCACCGACTGTCATGTCCTCATAGTGTCAGAACTGCTGGGGGCAGGAGGCTGGGAAAGAAGAGCTGAAGGGGAAGGAATGGAACCAAAAGAAAAGACGGGTGCCAGGGTTGACGGGAGAGAAGGGTTTGGAAGTCCCTGGTCTAAATGACTTTCTGAAAGTGAAGTAAATGCTTAAGAAGGAAGACAGATAGTGAAGATTAGCTCTCATGGGACAGGGGAGACAGAGAGCTACAGAGGGAAAAACCAGAACAACAACATGCAGAATGAGTAATACAGACACTGCCATAGCTAACGGGAAAGGGCAGTCTTTCTTATAAAAACGAAAAAGGAAGCTCTCTCACTGTATACATAGATAGACAGACAGATACAGAGATAGAGATATAGGTATATATATATAGAAATAGAGATATAGAGATAGAGATATATAGATTACTACCATAAATAACAAAATAATCCAAACTGGAGCACAGACCCAAATCCTGTCAGTAACATAGGTTTGGGCAGGGGAGTTCTTCAATATGACACGGAAATCTTAATCTACCAAGAAGAAGAATGGGCACAGATGAGGCTGAGCTGGCAGAGGGATAACCTAGCACTCCCATCCCGTTCCCAGCACCGAGTGCACCAGGCGAGGTGTATGCCGGAAATCACTCCAGCACTGTGGAGATGGAGGTGGGAGGATCGGGGAATTCAGGGCTAGATTCAGCTACTTAGAAAGTTCAAGGCCAGTCTGAGTTACACAAGAGTGAGAAGGGGGGGCGCAAGGGGATCGGGGAGTCGGGGAGATAATGATGATAGAATGGTTGTCAGCACGGCTGTCAGACTCATCTGGCCTTAACAAAGGGAAAATGAGTTCAAAGTGAGGAAATGAATTTCGATTAGACTGCGAAATAGTCTAATCCCATTGGGCCAGGTTATTGTGGGGGTGGGGAGAAGCATGGGCATCTCTGTGCCTGGAAATCAGATACAGAAACAGCCAAAGCCCGTTTTCTTCACTCTGCTTGATGGGAGGGAGGCTGGAAGGAGAGCAAATGCATCTTCCCACTCAGCGCCCAGACTCTCGCCCTGCGGCTCCGGGGTCCATTGCTCCACTCCACCGTGGTTCATCACTGCTCCCTAAACGCCTCGTCCGTCTTCATTAAGACCCGGGATGGACGGGGGCAAGAAGCAGTTTCTGCCTTTTGTAGACAACCAGACTAAGGCTGCACATGGTACTTCATTCGTAGAGTGGGGGAATAAATCGCCAAACCTCCTCATGTGTCATTTACTTCTCTCTGCATCCTAAGTACCAAATGTGTGCAAGGCGACTGTGTCGCCTCGCACATTCCTTGTGCAAGTCATTTATTCATTTATTCTGTGTGCAACCATTTGAACCTGGGTACAATAGGCGAAGGGGACCATGGGGATCTGAGCTGTGTGTGTAGCAGAAAGAAACATAGCCACGAGACATGTATATAACAGTGAGAAATTTTTTAAAAATGCAGTCGCTCAGAAAAGGATGTCTTGGTAATTCAGGCATCTGTGGCTATCAGCAGCTAATAAAACAGTGGTAATGTTGACTGTAGGCTATTGACACCGACTGCCAATTGATCCTTAATGGTGTAGTAGTATCTCGAACTTATAGGCCAGGAGACTGAGGCTTGAATAAGGCCCCATAGTCAGTGTCAGAAGTAGGAGTCATTTGGCCTCTACAATCAAGATTTACCACTGTGAGGCTTTTGTAGCCATGGTCTCAGAACCACCGCTAGAGCTATTCCCGGCCGCTTTCCAATCCAGACAGGCTAGCTTCCTAGGGCTGTGGGGGTGGGGTTGCTAATGGCAGACTTGGAGGGGCAAAAGGTGTATAGGGCCACCAGAAGCTACAAACTATGTATCCAGCAGTTTCAGGCCAGGGAAGCCTTTGCTGGGTGGCCCACTCCCCTCCTGTCCTCCTCAGGCAGTCAGTGTGGTCAGGCTTCTGATCCCTGCGGCTAGCTCATCTCAGTCTGGATGGCAATAAAGCCCAGAGGCTCCCTGCTCCTTACCAACACCCTACCTTTCAGGAACTCAGCTGAAATCTACCCCAGGGATCCAGGCTGCTAACCACTGAACCACAAAGTCTGACTTATGTGTTTCTTACTGTCCTTACCCAAGTCGTCATAAGAATCCCCTACTCCTCACATGCGGAGCATCTGTCCCAGCTCTGATGGTGGCTTTGTTTAGATCAGTGCCCTCTTTAAGAACAAATATCCTGGGGGGGGGGGGGGCACAACACTCCCTCAGATGCTTCTACATTGATTTTTTTGTTTTGTTTTGTTTTGTTTTGTTTTGAGACAGGGTTTCTCTGTGTAGCCCTAGCTGTCCTGGAACTCACACTGTAGACCAGGCTGGCCTCGAACTCAGAAATCTGCCTGCCTCTGCCTCCCAAGTGCTGGGATTAAAGGCGTGCATCACCACGCCCGGCTTCTACATTGATTTGAAAACATGCTAGAATTTTTTTTTTCAAAAATTTGAGGAAAATTACAAAATTCCATTAGATTTTTATCCTTGTATACAAGGAAGGGCTTTTTAACCAATGAGTAAAGTAGATCCCATGATTATTAAAATGTGTGGGGTTTTTATGTTGTTGGTTTTTGTTTTGTTTAGTTTATTTTTATGAACCACAACTAGTCACTTTGTTCCCTTAGACTTTGCATTGTCTAGTCTGTTGTGACCTCTCACTATCTAGGTGGTGCCTGGCAACTCTCTATGTCTGGGACCCTAGGTTGGCAGAGAGTTGGGAAAGACATCATCAGTATCGTTCAGTTCCTGTGGCTCATGTAAACGAACAGAGAGGAAACGAGACACACACATGCACAGGCACACGCACACACATACACACACACACACACACACACATGCATGTTTGGCTCTAACTTATTTTTTATTTTTACTTCTTGTTGTTTTAAGCGATCTTCCTCTTCTATTTCTTTCCTTCCAGCAGAGGTGGGAGTAGGTGTAGGAAGTGAGCTCCCGGGTGATGCCAAAACCGTTTGAAAACTACCAGTCTCCTGGGGGGAAATCTCCCAGCAAATGACAGCTCCCTAGTTGGGTCTTGCAGCTGTCTGTCTCTGCCCCTTCCTGCTTTGTGTAACTTGAGCTGGCCACTCAACCTCAGGAGATTGTGTGGGTTGAAAGAGTTGGGTTAAGTAACTACCACATCCATAGAGAGCCTCCTGACCCGTGTAGGGGTACCTATCTCAGTACAGAGGCATGCAGATTCCACCTGATTCTGTCGTGTGCCTGTGAACCCAAATTAGGAACTGACTGTTTCCCGGTGTTCCAACTCAACATGGTCTCCCACCACCACCACCACCACCCCCTCCCCAAATGCTTCGTAATCCATGGCAAGGCTGACCATGGAATCATGAAGATCTTTTTGTTGGCCATTTGGAATCTTGGGGTGGGGATGGCTCTCCATCATATTTGAGAACCCAACAGAGCCATCTCTCTGCGTCCACTTAGAGGGTCTCTGTCATGAAAACCAGCTGACAGTGGGACTCAGGATAGACAGTGGCCATAGTGGGCAGCCTTAGAAATGGACGCGTACTTCTTGGGCCCGATGCTGTACCTGCCTCATTTCTCTATAAGTGATCACACAGGAAGGCAGGTGTGTCTCCCTGAGGCGGGAACAGCTGCACAGAGGCAGACTGTCAGGCGTGCAGCCTCCTTTCCTTCGCCATCTGTCTGGATGCGAGCTAAGCTGGGGCAGAGATTGTTGTGTCCCGAAAGCAAAGGCAGCTCCATTTTTCCTGAGCAACACACAGGTTTGGCAGAAAGGCTCAGACGGTACCATTCACTTAAGTGCAGAGTAGAGCCTGCAGCTCCTGGGAGAGAATAGGCTCATCTCCCCTGCCTCCTCCTCCTCCACCCTCCCCTCCTCCCTTCCCCTCCTTCCCCCCCAACCGTCTGCCTGCCAGTCATTTTTTATCAGTGAATGTAAATGTAAAGTCGGCCTGTCTTCCAAGCTTTTGTAGTCAACTTGACTTTGTAAAATCGTAAAGCCTCTGTCCCGGGGCGCGCAGCGAGCTCCGCCTCAATGCCCGCCTTTCTCTCCATCCATGAAGAGCAGCAGTACTTCTGCATGTCAGGTTTTGGCAAGATCTGACACTTCTCCCCCTTTTCCGGAGCAGCACGTGGGTCTCTGGGAAAGGATGCAATGAACAGTGGGATTCTGTGAATGACGGGGAAAGAGGCCTAAGAGAAAGTTCTTTTAGTCACCAATGTGGCTCTAACAGTAACTGTGATCACAGAGCATCCAGGTAGCTTTTCTATCTAAGGCAGAGGTGGCTCAGGCCTCCCGCTTCCCCTGCTTGCTGGCTCAGAGCTATCCCTGGGCAGCCAGCTGTTGTGAGCTCTCTAGGGAGGTGCCTCCTGTGTGCTCATTCTGGAGGGGAATGCACATGTGTGACCGTATTGACAGTTCGCATGAAGGCTCGGATATAGCCAGTGATAATCCCCCGTTTGCAGCTGTCTCGTGGCAGATGCTCTTACCCCTGCTTTAGATAGAAAGGAATTAAGACTCCTCTTTGTCAGAGGCCCCAGATTGTCTGGAAGAAAAGGAGTTGAAATCCTTGTGCTTCCCCTGTGGGTGTGCAGCTCAGGAGCTGCTGCTGGGTAAGCAGGGGCTTTTGTGTGCCTGTCCCAGGCACAGCTCGCACCTGCCATGAGCATGCTGCAACTGTCAAGGCATGAGAGGGTGAGTCCCTACGGTGCCTGAGTGGACTTCAGTACACCCTCAGTCCTTGGGGGAAAGGCTCAGGGAGCAGCTGCCACCTTGGACCATTAAACAACAAAACCAGGAGAATCTGGGTGACATTGGCTCCATGATTCAAATGTGGGGTTTTACCAGTCCTGGGGAACTCCTTGAGGTCCTTCCTGACTTGAGATTCTACTTTGAGGAAGAAAAAAATTGAGATTTATTAAATGAAGGATTGCATCAACTATCAGGGAGAGAAGGGGAATGATACAGGGGTACCCAGCCAAGCAGGCTCCTCTGCTAGGAAGTGACTGTGTTCAGCATAAATGACTCTGATTTCCTCCCAAGTGTGCTACCCTCAGAGACAAGGAAGCCTGCTGTGTATTGAGTACTTACAGATGCTCTGCTGAGCACTCTAACTTCACCTGTATTGACTACCATGGGCCTCACTCATCAGCCCTTGAGGGGTGCACTGTTATTATTCTCTTCCAACCAGATGATAGCATTTAAACTCTAAGGCCTTAGACAAAAGGAAAGTGAGAGTTGCCTCTTGAGCTTTGGAAGATACCATAGGCCTTCCTTCTTCCTTGCCGAAGTTCAAAACCGTTGAGGGACCCAAGAGTGGAGCCTGAAGATACCTTCTCAAACACCAGATCATCTGGTTTATGGGAAAATGCATCCCATGAACTGCTTGTCAATGGTTCACCCAACATCAAAGAGGCCGAGCCACTCTCACAGGCCTTACCCAGAGAGTGGAAGCTGGAGATGAGAGTGCAGTTTTCTGTAACAGCAGGACACTCCCCTCCAAGAGAGCCAGGAGAGGGCTGAGCAAGCCTGGGCTATGCTCCCCATCCCCCACACACCGACTCTTGAAGTCTGCCCCTTCCGCAAGGAGAAATGACTGTATTCTGCCTTTAAACCAGAAAACCCGGAGAATCTGGGTGACATTGGCTCCATGATTCAAACGTGGGATTTTACCAGTCCTGCGGAACTCCCTCCACAGGCTAGGTCCCCCAGCCCTTCAGACATCAGGAGACACCTTCCCTTCATTAGAGCAAAATCTGTAGGCCAAGGACTTGGTGCCTCATCCAAAGGTACAGGGTGAGCAGAGTACTTTCATCCCTGTCTCGATCCTGTGTCTTCTCCTGTCTTCTATACTTCGCTAAGAGGCAGAGGGTGGGTGAGGGTGTCCCATTATCCAGTGTGAGATAAGCAGAACTATATACAGATTGACCCTTTACAGGGACACCATGGAAGACACCCTGTGCCGCTAGGGCAGAAGGGTCAGGATTGTTTGGGTTCTTGGAGGGCCAGGATCTCCCCATAATGATAGGATGAGACTCTCAGCTCCCTGCTCTGAGCCCCTCCCATTCCTTCCCCTCCATCCCTCTGAAGACAGTTGCCCCGTCTACCAGCATTCTCTCTTCCTCCTCTTGGGACCTGAATCCACATTTTCATTTCCCCGGGAATGGACCAGAATAAGAATTCAATTTGAGGACCTGGATCTGAATCATATACTGTGGGACTCTTCATCCCCTTAGCTTCTGTTTTCTCAAATATACAACAAAAGTCTCGATGGCTACCTCATAGATAGGAAGGATGATTAAGTAGGCGAATACACCAATATTTAAGTGTGCCATTTGCCTCTCCCTACATGTTCCATAAATGTTCTTTGCTATAACAAAGAGAAGGTATCTCCTGATGGCTAAGGGGCTAGGACTGAGGACATAGCTTGTGGAAAGAATGCCCTCAGAGGACGAGTGAAAATACAGGTTTGAATCCTGGAGTGGGGGTCACCCAGATTTGCCTGGTTTTGTTGTTCAATGGGGGAAGAGGGAGGGTTTAGTTACTTTTGCTTACCAAGTCACCAAATATAGGAAGTCCGTGTGCCAGAGAAGTTGATGGTTAAAGTGTCTGTTTCTCAGGGTTATGACAGATGATGAAAGCACTCTTGTAATCCTCTTAGCTCTATGGCTGGCATCGAGATAAAACAGAAGCCATTAAAGTTACCATCACCAACTCATGGCTGAGTGTGTGAGCTCCTGGTTGTATCCTGAGGTACTTGGAAGACTGCTGAGTTCTTAAGGTTATTCATCCAATCCTCTCAGTTGAGGGACATCAGAGCCCATGGAGGGGGCAAAGGGGTGTTCACCTAAGCTGTTCTTCCCATCCCCAGTCCCAGCCACTACCACCACATTCATCACTCATTGGGAGAGCAGAGTTGTTCAGAGTAACGCTTTCACGTCTTACAATCCAAAGCAGGCTGATATTTCCCCCAACTCCAGGTCCAGCACTTACATCCAAACCTGAGACCAGGACACAGAGTATGACTGTGCCTGCGGATAGAGAAAATAAGCCCAGCCAGCCCATCAGTTCCAGGAGAAGGGCTTGTCTGGCCCTGTCTCTATCCTATCAGGTCTTCATGTCTTCCACTTTCTAGGAACATTGGTGACATGGCCTAGCGAGGGTAACTAGGACTGCTTCTAGATACACAAGTCTAAAAACAATCACCCTATCTAAGTGACTGTCATTTCTTAAGTGTGAGGTGCACTTCACGACTCTGAGCTTTGTGTAAACCACAAAGCCACCTTATGCTCTTACCTTCCCATCAAAGCTTGTCTTAGATACGCTGGGGCCGGGCAGTGGTGGCACACGCCCAGCACTTGGGGGGCAGAGGCAGGCAGATTTCTGAGTTCGAGGCCAGCCTGGTCTACAGAGTGAGTTCTAGGACAGCCAGGGCTACACAGAGAAACCCTGTCTCGAAAAATAAAAACAAAAAAAAATACGCTGGGAATAGCAGATGGGAACCATTGGGTTTTAAACATTTATCTATGAAAATTACCATGGAAGTCAGCAAAGCCCAACCCCCTCATGAGTAAGGACGCGCTGTGAGTGCTGGGATGTGGAGGATCTAACAGCCATATCCCAACCTCCTATACACTTCCCTGTAGCGGCTTTGTGTCTGTGGTAGGTGCCCTCATTCTCTGCATCAGAAGACAGAGCATCTCCTGTGTTCCTAGGTAGGGATATAAAAAAGGGCGCTCAGAATGTAAGAGGAATGTCCTACACTCCAACAGTACTAAAGAAATGTAAAGGTTAGAGATTATTGCTGACGTCTCCCAGATCCGTTTAGCTTGAGAAATGGAATTAAACCATTAAGTAGCTCCGACCACAAATCTAATCTTCTTTGTGATAGGGAACAGATTTCTTCATACTATCTCCACGTTGGGTCTTTTTCTTGGGGGGAGAAAAGGCTACTGTCAGAGTCTCCTTGAGATTCCTCCAAAGTCCTTTCCAGCCCTCACTTTCCTGCCTTTGAGGCACACACTGTGGGTGCACTCCTCAGCTCCCCTTCCTCAGTTACATCTGCTCTAGACACCGAGAAGGAAGTGGTTTGCCCTAGGCTCAAGAACACACTCCTAAGAACAGATGAGAGAGAAGGTGAGTCGTAGTGACTAAGGAATAAAAGCCGTGATCTGGCTATCAGGAATCCTGGAAATCCCACGAGGCCCCCACCACCTGAGCCTCATCTTTGAGCGGTTTTCACAGGAGTGTGAATCAAAGACCAAAGTTCAGTGCTGTTCATGCCTGACTTGAGTTCCGGTTTTGTTGGATTTATAGGAAGGTGAGTCACTATTTGGGGGGCTTATATACAAGGTTTCAGGTGTTCCCAGGCATCAGTTAGCACAGGTTGCCTTTGGGGAAAAAAAATCTGTTTGTCTTCATGCATCCTTGGGTCCTCACTAGGAAATGGAATTCTTTTACTTTGCCATGATATATGTATGGCCGTATGCGCCCAGATTTGTGAACAGTAGGTTACCAGCTCTTCTAGAAGAACACATCTCTGCAACTTCCTCCTTCCTAGATCAATGAAAGCCCTAGAGATGGTGATAGAAGGCTCCCTTTGCTTGCCTTGTTAAGACAAAAGAAACCTAAGTCACTGGTCAGATCCCACCAACCTCTCAAAGCCCAGCCCAGTGGGGCTTCCTCCTGCAGCTGGAGAAAGACCTGACCATGTACCTTCTGCTCCAAGGCATTCAGGTCCTATTGGGGAGCTCTTCCCTTCTCTTTCCACATTGCAGGGTTAAAAGCTGGGGGAAGGGGGAAAGCTAATCAAAGCGGTAGATGGATTCTCTCTTTGCCCTCATATAATACAGCCAATTTAAACTTATCCCCATTAGCTTACAAAGAAATCAGACTCGGACCATGGTTATTTTATTTGGTCTTGACAATTACTGAGAGGTAACCCCTAATCTACTCTTCTAACTGATGGTCTGGCCACCTCCCCAGGGATATACCCCGGATAATTGCTATTTCTCCCGGCCATGTGCTCATGGTCCATCTACCCCCATGGCAGCTTCCTCCTCCCCTCGGAGGCTATGGTCTCCAGGAAGTCTCCACAGGTTTTTGGCAAGGAGGAGAAGGAGAAGGAGAAGGAAGGAGAAAGAGAGGTGATAGGAGGAGACTACCATGAGGGGAGGGAGCCAGGCCAGCAGTTAAAAGAATAGATTAGGGGTTACCCCCTAGTAATTGTCAAAGCCAAATAAAATAATCATAGTCAAGCCTCATTTCTTTGCAAGCGAGTTGAGGATAATCTTAAATTGGTTGTATTATACCCTCAGTCCACACTTAGCACTTCAGTGGGACTCATGGAATCTGAGTCCTGTAGGAAGAGGTGACAGAGACTGTATAACTAACATGCATGTGCCTGGCAGAGACAGCAGGCAGCCCTTCCACTCAGAGACTCATCTCTCTAGAGCAAGGATTCTCAACTTTCCCAATGCTGTGGCCCTTTAATACAGTTCATGTTGCAGGGACCCCCCCAACCACAAAATTATTTTCACCACCACTTCATAACTATAATGTTGCTACCATTGTGAATAGTAATGTGGATATCTGAGTTTTCTGATGGTCTTAGGTGACCTCCTGGGAAAGGGTCGTTCAGCTTCCCATTTGAGGGTTGAGACCCACAGGTTGAGAACCTCTGCTCTAGACATTGGGAAACAAATTCTCTGAAAAGTAGGCAAGGGAGTGGTATGGATAAATTTAGTTCCATTAGATGCCTTAAGTAGGTGGGGCTAGGAAGTCTCTCAAGGCTTTGGCAGTTAGATCCAGCCTTTGACAGCCGTTGTGGTTTTATCTACCCACTTCTTTTGCCTTTTACAGAATGCTTCAGTTGGCATAGGGGTGGGGTAAAGAGAGTCTTGGTGAGATTGCTGAGGAATGAGACAGCTGCACCACATGACGTCATCGGGGTGCATCCCAGTGTGAACATACAGAAGGGTAATCTTAGGGTGTTTGCCACATCACACGTCTCACCATAAAAGGGAAAGCAAAGAAAGGTCTGGGGAGGTTCAAGGAACAAGAGGCAGTGAGTCTCATTGAGTGCCTCTTAACTGCTGAGCCATCTCTCTAGCCCCAATCCAGCCATTATAAAACAATTTCCCACAAGGTTAGTCAAGCCACCGTACAGAGCAGAACTGGGGTTGGCCCTCATCCTGCAAGCTAGCGGTCAGTTGTGGCCTTGCCTGACACTTGTCAGTCTTCAGTGTGTTCCTGGATGGGAAGACATCTGACTTAAAACCGTTTCCCCTTAAACTTATGGCACTGGGAACACACCCCCGTTCCCAAGTCTGTCCTCATCTCACTCAGTCACTCAGGCCATCTCCTCAGTTCTCAGGTACAAATTGGAGATGCTTTGTGTTGTGTTGTGGAAAATTTTAATCCCAACCCAGGGTTCCTACCCAGCCTTTGACCACTTAGTTCCCGGATAAAACACACACACAACCTTTATATTTACAATAAGTCTTAAACAACACAAGAGCTGGGCAGATATCTACCCTCAGATAACCCTGAGTTATTACTTAACTTTGTTTCATCTGGGCTGCTCTTAACTCCAGTTGGCCAGCCCACAGGGCCGTGTTTTCATGACTCCTCTAACACATATCAGCTCCTCCAACTCTTCCTCTTCCTCTTCCTCTTCCTCCTCTTCCTCCTCCTCCTCCTTCTCTTCTTTCTCTCATGGTTCTCTCTTGATTCCCTCCACCACCACCCAACCCCCTCACACCAGGCCCAGGAACCTTAAAACCCATCTATGTCTCTTCTGTCCAGCTATTGGCTGTTGGCATCTTTATTTACCAATCAGAAATAACTCGGGGGCAGGGTCACATAGTGTCAATTGGGGTCCACACTCAGACTGTCTGGGGCAACCAGATCTTTCTGGCCTGCACTTAGCATTACAATACACAGCACAAGACCAAACCTCACCAGTGTTAAGTAAAGGACCAACCATCTAACGCCTGCAAATACCACGGTGTCTGTGGAAGTGGCATAGCAAAACAAGCCCCAGGGTAAACATCTCTTTGTGTGTGTGTGTGTGTGTGTGTGTGTGTGTGTGTGTGTGTGTGTGAAGTTTCATACACGAGTACTATATTTACATCAGGACTAAATATTCTGCACACACCGTCTAAATGTACCGTCTTGGGGACTCTGAGTATCAGACAGCTGTCAGTCAACTATACAAGTGAGCAAACTGAGGCTAGGATGAGAGTGACAGCAGGACTGTGTGGCCGTCTGTATGACACCCCAAGCCTGAGTTCCTTGTCAATGATGAGGATGAGGAGGAGCTGAAGGATGGTCCCATTAGCCAGGGGCTAGCCCATCCTGTCAGTGCTTCTAATAAACGGGAGATTAGCAGCCATGCCGGCCTTCCCGCCCCCTGCACTTCCCATTTCATATTCCCACCGTTTCCTTACAAAAGACCAAGTCTTTTCTCTGACACACCATTTCCTGCACTGACTAGGCACAGTGCAGTCAAATGAGATGAGATGAGGGATGGTTGCCCTCCTTCCAGACCCAGGGAGGACACTGAGTAACAGTAGCAGCCTCCGCAGTCCTGATTCCTGGACCTGCCCAGCCACTCAGAGTCACATAGCTGCATCGCTGGGCACAGAGCTTTCATAGATCAGCCGAGGGTCAAGTACAGCAAGATGAGCTTGTCTGATTTGGCTTGTCCTGGATCTGAGGGAAGTTGAATACTCTCTCACAGTATGCACTGTGTGCTCCTTGATTATGCTCCATCCACATTGGCCACAGCCTACTGACAGTGGTTCTTTTCCTCAGTAGAATTTGACACACACACACACCCCAGAGGGGGAGACATCAGAAGATGTCTTTAAATTTATTATCACATTTATCTATTTATTTATTTACTATTTAGAGAGGCACACAGATGCCACAGTACAAGTCTAGAGGTCAGGGTGGAAGTTGGTTCTCCCCTTCCATATATGTGCCCCAGGAATCAAACTCAGGTTGTCAACCCTGATGGGAAGTGCTTTACCTACTGAGCCATCCTGCCAGCTCTTGGCCTTTTAAGCCTAATATCTACTAAAGAAACAAACATGTCAGACAGTCAAATTCAAGTTTAGCACGAAGGAATATTATTTGGAAGGTAATCTTTGCCCAAGCCATCGCTAGTTCTCTATTCAATGAATATCCCTGCAGACAGGAAGGGCACCATGACAGAGGGACCGTGGGGTTCTGTATAGCAGTGCAACAGGCAGGGCAGAGGGCACAGCACCGGGGTTGGAGATGGCAGACCTGGGGCCATGCTGATTCAGGTCAGAAGTGGAGACTCTCATCTAAGAAGTCCTAGGTGTTCGTGACCCTGGCAGAGACAGGACAAGAGTGAAAACCAGAAAGTCAAGAAGCCAGAGAGTAAGGGAACTGTCACAATCGAAACTCCCTAAAGTTAAAACACAATGCTAAGGAAAATAAGTCTTTTAGCCCTCATAACAGTTTGTATGGGGCTGGACAGATGGCTCAGTGGTTAGGAAACACTGCTCTTCCAGAGGACCCAGGCTGGGGCACCAGCACACACACGGTGGTTCACAACGGTCTGTAGCTCCAGTTCCAGAAAAACCGCGGCCTCTCCCAAACTCCTATAAAAAATATATTATTTAAACGCAGCAACAGTTTTCTTTCTTTTTTTTTTTTTTTTTTTTTTTTTTTTTTGGTTTTTTTTTGAGACAGGGTTTCTCTGTGTAGCCCTGACTATCCTGGAACTCTGTAGACCAGGCTGGCCTGGAACTCAGAAATCCGCCTGCCTCTGCCTCCCGAGGGCTGGGATTAAAGGTGTGCGCCACCACGTCTGGCTCAGCAACAGTTTTCATGTTGGTCTAATTCATGTGTGTTGAAGGTGTGAGTACACATGTGTGCACAGCATGTGAGGCCAGAGGACACAGCCTTCTGTGTCACCGCTCGGGCACTGCCCACCTTTGTTTGAGACAGGGTCTCACAGTGGCCTGGAACCCACTGGGTAGGCTAGGCTGGCTGGACAGTGAGCCACCAGGACCCACCTGGCTCTACCTTCCAAAGGCTGTGACTACAAAACTCCTGTGCCACAACAAGGTTAGTCTGTGTGTTTGTTTGTTTGTTTGTTTGGAGACAAGGTCTCACTATGTAGCCCTTGGCTGGCCCTGAACTCACTCTGTAGACCAAGCAGCCTTGAACTCACAGAGATCTGCCCACCTCTGTCTGCCTCTAGATGCTGGGGTTAAGGTAAGAGCCGGCTCTTTTTGTTTAGATTTTTTTTTTTTTAAAGATTTATTTTATTTATTATATGTAAGTACACTGTAGCTGTCTTCAGGCATTCCAGAAGAGGGCGCCAGATCTCATTAAGGATGGTTGTGAGCCACCATGTGGTTGCTGGGATTTGAACTTATCACCTTCGGAAGAGCAGTCGGGTGCTCTTACCCGCTGAGCCATCTCACCAGCCCCTTTGTTTAGATTTTTAACATGAGTTCTATCAATCTGACTTAGGTCTTCAGGCCTCCAGGACAAGTACTTGACCCACCGAGCAGTCTTTCTAGTCCCGGTTTTCCATGATTCGTTTAAAAAAAGGGGTTTAGGACCAGTGTGATAGCTTACTGGGTAACACCACTTGCTACACACAAGCCTGGTCCTGAATTTCATTCCTGGACCCCACAGTGGGAAGAGAGGACTGACGACCAAGTGATGTTGTCCTTAGACCTCACACATGTGCCATAGGACTTGTGTACTTGCATGCACATGCGCACGCACAACCTAGTAACAAATAACACAAAATTTAAGTAAGTTAAAATGAATTAAAAAAGGGGTTTTAGAAAGCTAATTTTCACGTGTGAAAGTATTTGTGAGAAATTCAAATAGTCCTTCAGTGGGAGTTGAACATCACTTTCTTTACTTGACAACATTTATACTTTCACTGAAAACCCTTGTAGAGATCAGTTCTATTGGCTTTGGGCTCCTCTGTGTGCCTGCCTGTCCTTTCAACTGTGCATATTTGCCAAGGAATGTGCGGAGGCAAAGAAGGCGGTGGCCTTCACAGGGGCTACTTGAGACTGATCAGTGGTTTCCTTCTTCTCTGTCTCTGTGATGCTTAATTCCCCCCCCCCCCCCAGTGATGAGCTTGGAAAGAATGAGACCATTCTAAAAATTAAGCCTAAAAGCAAATAAAATTTCAGAAAAGCAAACAAGACTGCATTGCCCTGCTTCTGGCTTTCTTGGCAGGAGTAACTCTCTCCCCTCCCCTCCCCTCCCCTCCTCACCTCATCCCTCCCTCCTGGCAGGACCCCTGAAGAGGACAGAGGCAGGCAGCACTGGCAGGCTTCCCCTCTCACGGTCTCTTTGGTGGTGGTTTGCAGTCCGGTAAACATTGAATTCTTGAACGGACTGGTGAATGCCAGGCCCTGGAAGGCCCGGGCGTGTCTGTCGGGTGCCTTGACTTCCTCTCCATGTGTTTGTGATAAAATCAGAGATGAAACTGGCTTGGACTAGTTTCTGCAAGTTTTTCTAGGGGCCTCAGAAGGCTGTCTGGATGTGGGTGGACTCAGCTACCCCTGTGTGTCTCTGAGGTCTGAGGGTGTATTAGTTACTCAAGTTTGTTTTAGGAGTTCTTACTTTATTTTGAGTGAATAAAATCAGAACTCAGAGAAACCATTCCAGAAATAAAGCCAGCTATTCATGGCAGGGCTTTGGGGCGAATCCCTTCCCTTCTCTATGGAGGAGAAATCTATTTACTTTTTTGAAGAGTCAACAGCAGCTCCAGCTCACAGCTCTGCCATCAAAAGATGCTGCCTGTCGGTTCCGTTGGCGGGGAGGACAGATGGGTGCTCTCAGCTGGGCACGCTTAAGTTCTGATTTAAAGATAAGGGGGTAGGACTTTCTATGTGTTAATATTTTTGGAGAACTCTCTCAAAATAAAGAGTTAATCTAGCTTTTTTGGTTACCTAATAGCACAATGATTAAAATTCTATTAAATGGGAATAATAGTGCCTACAGTGATTATTTTACTGAGTTAAGGCCAAGTTATGTAATCAGAAGAGGGTGCCTGGTCCACTGTGAATTATTTCATAAACACATGTGTGCATGCATGCATGCATGCATGTATGTGTGTGTGTGTGCATGGGTACACACACACACACACACACACACACACACACACACACACACATAGAGGCCTGAGAAGGACATCAGGTTTCCTGATATATCGCTCTCTACCACCACCACCCTGCCCCCACCCCACCCCTGAAGGACAATGCCACTTACTGAATCTGGACCTGTCTGGTAGCCAGCAAGATCCAGTGAGCCTCCAGTTCTCTGCCACTTTCTGCCATACTGGGATGGCAAAACTGTAACCACCCTCAGCTTTTCTTATTTAAATGTTTACCTGCATATATGTATATGTACCACGTGCATGTCTGGGGCCTGCAGAGGCCAAAAGAGAGCATCAGATCCCTGCTACTGAAGTTACAGAGGATTGTGGGATGGCATGTCCATGCCAGGAACCAAACTCAGGTCCTCTGTAAGGACAGTAAGTGATATTATTATTATTATTATTATTATTATTATTATTATTTAATCTTTTCTTAAAGTCCAGTTGTTATCTCCCTCCTGGTCTGCCCTCTGATGACTGTTCCTCATCCCACCCCCCCACCCCCCATCTCCAAACGGATGTCCCCACTTCACCCCCACCCCACCAGACCTCCTAGGGCCTCAAGTCTCTTGAGGGGTTAGGTGTGTCTTCTCTCAATGAGGCCAGTAAATGCTCTTAACCACTGAGCCCTCTCTCTAGCCCCTTCACTCCGTTGGTTTTGTGAGTTTGGAGAATTTGAACCCAGGTCCTCACACTGCCGTAGCAAGCACTCTTAGCTGCTGAACCATCTTTCCAAACAAACATGATAGACTTTAATGCAAAACTTTGAAGCCAGCAGATGTCTTTTTACAGAGCTCAAAGCAGGGTTCATGGCCGGGGTTACTCTTCAGGCTTTAGGAGGTAAGCAGAAAACCCAGCCAGGCTCCTTCTACAAAACTGTCCTGCCAGGTCACAAAGAAAGAGCGCATGAAACACCACACTGCTGTTTGAAGGAAATGCCCAAAACATACATAAATGTAAATATTTTCCTGCAGCTGGACCTGGGTGAGTTAGAGGCCCAGGAGTGATGTAACCTCAGTTTCACATGGGTGATTCTGCATGGCCTCTGGTGCTTTTGTGCTTGGGTGCTCTGAGCTACCCTACAGGTTGGAAGCTAAGAGGGGGGTAAATGAATCATGAAGTGTCTAGAATGTGGAACGCAGTTCATACTGAGTGAATGTTTGTGTCAGTATTTACTTCTGCAGAGAAGGGGCACACCTGCCTACAGAAGAAAACATTTAAGAGCCACAGATATGAGATAGGAAGCTGCCTTCGGGTTTGTGTCGAGCTGTTTTGGGACATACCAAAGGACATCTTGCCTGGGGGTGGGGTGGAGTTCAGGAGACGGAGCATCTGGGAAGAATTTCAGTTCCTGGTTCCAGCATTTGTGCTCAGAGGAGAGTTTCTTGACGTTGGGCCAGACTCTGGTTTGCCACTGCCCTTCGCCAGTACGCTCGGTGGCTGTGTGGTCACACCACATTGACCCTAAGTGCAGCAGGGCCCTGTGGGAATGTCCTGCAGAGTTCTGATATGGTGGTTTTCTGCCATAATTCCTGGCTTATTCCTCCTATAGCACTGGTTCTCAACCTTTCTAACACTGCAACCTTTTAATACAGTTCCTTCTAATGTGGTACTGACCCCCCCAACCATAAAATTATCTTTGATGCTATTTCATAAGTGTCATTTTGCTACTGTTATGAATTCTAATGTAAATCTCTAATATGTAGGATATCTGATATGGGACCCCTGTGAAAGGGTCATCTGACAGGTCCTCACTGCAATGGGTTGTGACCCACAGATTGAGAACTACACACACACACACACACACACACACACACACACACACATATATATATATATATATATATATATATATATATATATATATAGAGAGAGAGAGAGAGAGAGAGAGTATGTTTTTTGAGACAGGATTTCTCTGTGTAGCCCTGGCTATCCTGGAACTCACTCTGTAGACCAGACTGGCCTCAAACTCAGAAATCCGCCTGCCTCTGCCTCCCAAGTGCTGGGATTAAAGGTATGTGTCACCACTGCTCAGCACCTTTGTTATATTTTAAGTGACTGAGAAAACTTAGAATAAAACTGGGTGCTTTAGGCCTCGGAAAACAAATGCCCGCTGTGATCTTCTCCTGCCTTCATTTCACACACTCCTCCTTTTTCCTTTCTAAAGCACAGCATAGAAAGTCAAACCTTAAATCCAGCGACCTGGGCTAGAGATGTAGCTCAGTTGGTAGAGTGCTTAGCCATCTAGACAGTGCTAGTAATCCCAGCATTAGGGGGGTGAAGACAGGAGATCAGAAGTTCAAAGCCATTGTAGCTGTAGATAAATCTGAGAATTGGTCCATGAGACCCTATTTCAGATTTACCCTGTGAACTATACATGGTCATCAACTTAGAGCAGTTTAACCATTGCCCTCTTTTCCTGCTGATAGGTTAGCCATGGGGGATGGGGGGGTCCTCCCCTTTGGGGGGAGGGGGGCTCCTTCTCTAATTGTCTCCATGAGCAACCCATTGTGCTTGCTTCTTATCCTTCATCACAAGACACTCTTTCCACACAGCGTCAACCTCTGTAGAAGCTCCCTTTGCACATGGTCCCGGAGCTGACAGCTCAGACACGTGCACACACTGTGGACAGCCTAGTTCACTCCATCCTCCAGATGGCTGCCAAGGAAACAACTTCTACTCAGCTTAAGCGTGGACCACTCATACTGAAACAGCAGGATGCTTAGCCTGTACCCTGCCTCTCGGGCAGTGCTGCGCCGACGGCTCATTTAGCTAGTCGCTCATCTAGGTCTGGATGTGGCAGAGAGGGTGGGATCACACGGTAAAATGTTATTACTGTCGTCACTTTAGGAAGGCATATATAATTTCCCTGTCAATGTGGTTTTAGTGTTCTCTATCAGTGGGCCGTGAGATGTTAAAGAAAAGATAAGTGGTTAGGAGCCTCCTGGAAAGTCGTGGAATTGACACATGCACGAAAAGGTATCGTTTAACTTTTAATCATCTTAGCCGAGGAACAAAATCTATTTTTGTTGCTCATGAGTGATGAACTGTGAGGCAGTAGGTTTCAGGGAGAAAACCCTCCCTCAAAAAAAAAAAAAGGCATAAACAAAACAAAAATCAATCTACCCTTCCCCACATAACTGGGGATGTCCACTAGGAATCAGTAGAAAGGGTAAGTGTTGGGCCTGTGGGCTTGGGTTAGAACTTGACTAAAGAGAGGAAGCAAAGATGGCCACCACACCAGGACACCGGGACATGGTCCAAGACACATAGCTCACCACTTCTGAGTTCCTATGAGGATAAAGACAACACAGGTCTTTCCCAGGCCCCCCAGAGGCTTAAGGAGTTGATCAGGGCCCCAGGTGGTAAATGACGCCATCTTTGAAGTGCTCTAGCTACTGAGAGTGATCAGCCTTCAAGTACTATGGCCAGATGCTGGGGTCCTCAGGCCTGTATCCTTAAACCTCCCATCCCCATTGGTAGGTGCTCTGGCCCTGCTTGGATAAGGAAAAGGAGCTGAGAGGATGGTCACTGCCCAGTGCCCAGTGTCTCCTCACTGGAAGGAAGAGACAGGATTTGAGCCCAAAGACAGCTGGCCTACAGGGCCTGTGCTTCCTGGAACCACTGTGCTTTTAAATTGAGTTTTGGCCTAATGCAAACTGATGAAATGTGAAATCCAGACAGTTGGAGTTTAAAGAAAGGATTCTTTGTCTTACTGACACATCAGGGGGCTTTGGGAAAGTGCCCTTAATCTTGCTTTCCAGTCTTTGAAAGAATGAGTCTGAGCTTGGGGTAGAATCAGTGCTGGGCTTGCATATGAGAAGGCCTGAATTCAGTTCCCAACACCAGTAAACTCCCTGTGGCTCCCCAAGCCCAAAAACTCAGCCTTTGAGAGGGAGATGCAAAATTGAGTCCAGTTCGCATTATGTGAGCCCTTGTCTCAAACAAACTAAAACAAAACAAAACAAAAAAACCAAATCTGCCATTCTAAACACACACACACACCACACACACACACACACACACACACACACACACACACACTCAGAAATCTTACTTTTTGGAAATCTTCAAGTATCTAGAATCACGAAATTAAGACATTCAGTATGTATTAATATCAGAATATTTTAAATAGCCAGTAGGTGCATTTCACTTCTTGAGTTCTTGGCTAAATTCAAAGTGTACCTTCCTGCGCATATGTAAAACACATTCCTCATAAAACTGAATTACTAGAAATTAAAATTTTAGAAGCCATGTAACAACATAAAATGCTTACTTAGGAGCAAAAGCCAAATATGTAATTTAAACTGTGTGAGTTAGCTTTTTTATTTTTATTTATTTTTTCATTCCTAATCCGTTTTTCTGTCTCTTCCTTTTCACTCCATCCTGCTCTTCCCTCTGGCCTACTCCATCCTGCTGTCCCCTCTGCCCCTGCCCCATTTCCTCAGAGCACCTTCAGCAGACCTCTTCCCCAGGGTCCTCAGGGCAGTGTGGGGTTTGTTAGGCATCTCCCTGGCTCTGTCCTGCTCTGGGGAGCCCACTTCTGTCAGTGCAGTTGTTGTAGGGATCCAACAGCCCTGGTAGAATGATTTTTATCTTGTTTTTGCCCAGACCCCAGATATTTCAACTTTCATGGGTACATGTTAGGTTTTTTTTTTAAAGTGCTTTCCCAAGTGGCTGGTTGATTTCAAATTATGAATCCTATTTTGTACAGGAAATGCAGTTCTCTAGAAACAACCAACACTATCTCTCAGGCCCAGGGGATCCCGAGACCAGAAGCCTTCCTAACTCCATACCAGCTACAGCCTTAGGTTGGCTCACAAGTCCCTAGGGTCTGCTCTTTTTGTTACCCAAACTCCTTTCCCTGCCCTCCAACTCTATTGTGGTTTTTTTTGTTGTTGTTTTTTGGGTTTTTTTTTGTTTTTTTTTGGTTTTTCGAGACAAGGTTTCTCTGTGTAGTCCTGGCTGTCCTGGAACTCACTTTGTAGACCAGGCTGGCCTCGAACTCAGAAATCCGCCTACCTCTGCCTCCCGAGTGCTGGGATTAAAGGCGTGCGCCACCACGCCCGGCAACTCTATTGTGTATTACAAAATAACTTATACCTACTCATTCTTTCCATGTGTATGCTGGGACATTCAGCCTGCAGTATTGACATGAGGTCCTTTTCCATTTTCCGAATAGTATGGAAATATATTTGACTATGATCAGAAATAGCTCATAGTCCAGCTTGTTTGTTTTGGGTGGAGACACTAGGTCACATACTTTGTACTGTCATTCGGTTGCCTTAAAATGACACAAACCACCGTATTCATAACAGATGCCTTCTGTTCTAGGATGCGTACACTGCAACCGCCATCAACGGGACAGACTTTTGTACATCCGCAAAAGATGCGCACACAATCGTAGCCAAGAATTCAGGTCATCTCACGTCGGTTAACTGCTTCGGACACTTTGTCATTTTCCTGGGAAAGGTGAGAGGTCTTGACTAAATAAGTAATGGGAACCTGGAAGTCAACAAAGTAGCCAATAAGGAGGCTGACTTGAAAGGGAATCATGTTTGTTGCTCTCGAGTAGCTGCCATGACTCACCTGTCACTCAGCCCCCAATCCTGTGAGCCTTCCTGTTTTACAGATGACACTAAGGTTTCATGTTTCCAGGATCCCACAGCCTCTATAGTTGCTACTTTAATTCTTTTTTTTTTAAGATTTATTTTTTATTTACTATATGTAAATACACTGTAGCTGTATTCAGACACTCCAGAAGAGGGCGCCAGATATCGTTACGGATGGTTGTGAGCCACCATGTGGATGCTGGGATTTGAACTTATCACCTTCGGAAGAGCAGTCGGGTGCTCTTCCCCGCTGAGCCATCTCACCAGCCCGCTACTTTAATTCTTGACTCTGATCTTTCCCCCTTATCTTCTGTATTCACAGCTAAACGCTCTCAGTTCTTTGAACCATTCCTCTTTCTCTAACATAAATACCAGTTTTCAGCAATGCCCACAAGTGAACAAGATCTTAGTCACCAGCTGTGACCTGGGCAATACCATATATGGTGACTGTACCCCATTGAGGATTCTTTGCTTCTGCATGCACAGTCTGGTACATGAGTGTCATAGTTGACTCCAAGCAAGTTAAGACATGCTTGGATCTCACAGGTGTATGTGCTCATTACACAGACATTTAAGGCTCACCTGGCCCCAGAGATGCTTCATGTGACATCAGTAACAGAAGCACAATGTAATTATGCCTTTCAAAACAGCCAAATAAGGTATGGTTGTATGCAATTTGGTAATCTATTGCCTTCGTTGAATTGTGGGTGATGTATTTCCTAATTCCAAAAATACTTTTGAATGCTGTTTCAAAATTATTATTATTATTAGATACAGGGTTTCTCTGTGTAGCCCTGGCTGTCCTGGAACTCATTCTGTAGACACACCCAGCACTAGAATTAGGCATGTAACATCACAGTCATCTCTTATGTGGTGGTGGTCTCATGCACAGAAACTTTACCAACTGAGTCTCAGCTGCTTAAAAAGCATTCTCCAGCTCTCTTTTGATTGTTTGTGCTTGTTTTTATTTCTTTGAAACAAGAGTTTCTCTGTGTAGCCCTGGCTATCCTGGAACTCTGTAGACCAGGCTGGCTTCAAACTCAGAGATCCACCTGCCTCTGCATCCCAAGTGCTAGGATAAAAGGCATGCGCCATCACTGCCCGGCTTTTCTTCCTTTTTTAAAATCCCTATTTTTATACTGCAAGCAATTGAATAAGTGGATTATTAATTTCCTACGTGATTAGTTTTACCCTCTGGGCACTAAAGTGGAAAGATTTCCCTGTGCTAGTGTGCAAGATAACTGGATTCTCCCAGGCTTTTGTGACATGTAATTACTATATTTCCAAGAACACACTTACAGGGCATGATATACCCAATTTCTTAAGAGCTGTGACAGAATCCACCTGGGGCCCCCATTACTCCAGGATGCCTGTGAAGATAAATATGGAATTTTGAATACTATTTCCTTTAGTCACTGATTATCCCATACATTTTGAAAGGTCACTAGACATGATATGCTTATGGGAAATCTAAGAAAATCCATATTTAAAGTGAAATATAAATATAAATATAAATATGTTAGGAGTGTGTGTGGAGAGGGAGAATATCTTGAGGTCACTGGCCGGCCTAGACAAACACATGGATGGGCTTCAGGTTCAATGAAACCCTGCCTCACACAAGAAGGTGGAGAGAAATCAAGGAAGGCTTCTGAAATCGGCCTCTGGACTTCACAGTTCACACAGCTACGGGATTATGTATAACATACGCACGCGCGCGCACGCACGCACGCACGCACGCACGCACGCACACATACTTCTAAAGGGAGGCTCGGATGACTTTGCCATACTGTAGTGAGGATTACAACGAAAGTTTTGAGATTTACAGATAAAGAGTATTCTCTCTAGCTCTAACTAGGCTTTTTTTTTCCTTCCTTCTTCCATCAGTTTTCCTTTTTTTCTTCTATTTCATCCTGTCAAGTTCTCTTTAGGACACATACAATAGCATTGCTCATAATTGGGGCGGGGGGACCTCCAAACCCTTTGGTAAAAGAGCCCACCGACCCTATTTATGAAGGTTTTAACACCCTCCTCCCCCAGGTGCTGGTGGTGTACTTCAGCATTTTCGGGGGCCTGATGGCGTTTAACTACAGCCGTGCGCTCCAGGTGTGGGCCATCCCTCTGCTGCTGGTTGCCTTTTTTGCCTACGTGGTGGCTCACAGTTTCCTCTCCGTGTTTGAAACTGTGCTGGATATACTTTTCCTGTGCTTTGCTGTGGACCTGGAAACAAATGACGGATCGTCGGAGAAACCGTACTTTATGGACCCAGGGTTTTTGGTAAGCAAACATTTTCATCTCCTGTTGTAATTTCTCCCACACACAAGTGTTGAAGACTCACGAGGGAGGAGACACACCCAGCCTCCTTTCTGGTCTAGAGGGCTCCAGGAGTTTCTATTTCCACCTTGGGGGTGAGAGCTCAGCTTTCAGAAGCTGATCCATTTCCCTACAGAACCTCCCACTCCAGCGGTGGGAATAAAATGGGGCGTGTAAGCTCTTCCACTGCCGCGTACCAGGGGACACAGCAGTAGCTGGTACGTCTTTGACACTAACAGCCTGATCTGGTCTCTTGGAGACCTACATGTATGTCTGCGGCCACTTCTGTCTAAGAGAGTTGATATTTACATGTAAAGCATCTTGAATATCCAAGCATACCCACAAAGCTTTGGGTAGAGCACACTGCTCGGCAGACAGCTCTACCTCTCGTGCCAATACTGACAGATCTATAGCCCTTGGGCCCCTTGCTAACCAGACACACCCTCAGCAAAGCCGCTTGTATCTGGAACTAGCAGGCTGTCGTTTCCAACAGCTTTTTGCAACACACAATAAATTGCTCGTCCTTTGCCGTATCCTCCTCCGCCAAGACACATTTCAACACTCCTCTTCGGCTATTCTGGCAGGGGAGGGGTGTCAAGTGATATTTTGGTAATTTTCTTTCCTTTTGTTGCCATAAAAATTAAGTGTTAAGCTCTTTTGGCCCTAAACATTCAAAGCACTGTCATTTCGGCAGGTACTGGATTTCAACGCTTCCTATGAATGAATATGAATGTGTCCGCCATTCATAGAAACGTAAGATATGATTTCTACCCATCTTTATGTACTGTGGTGGATGCATTAAAGCTAACTTGGTCTACTCTCCTTGACTTGTAAACTTCCAGTTCAAAGCCTGCTTTGAAATCTACCTTACCATGCACACAAACATCTTCAATACATTAGGAAAACTTTAAAAAATTGAATCCCCTAAACCTCTAGGGCGACAGCCTCTAGAAAACAGACACTGCAGGCACATCATTGGAGTCCTTCATTCTTTTGTTTTTCAGAGTTTTATAAAGCAGACCAACAACTTTAACAATGCCAAGTCTCAAGGACACAAGGACACTTTACCAAATGAAGAGGGGACAGAACTCCAGCCCATCGTCAGATAGGGACCAAGAGAACTTTGACTACCTGTGACACCCGAGACGAAGTCTATAGCTGTCTTCACACGAACTAGACCACGAAAAATGTTAAAACTATGTCTATATGCATCGATATTGGCTGGGCACAGGGACACACGTCTGTAATTCAAAACTGAAAGAGGCTATAAGGCTAGCCTGAGCTATATACTCAGGAGTTAAATGCTAGCCTGAAAGCTACATAGAGACCTCATCTATATTAATTAATTAATAAATTAATTAATAAATAAGGTTGGCTCACTGGATAAAGGCGCCAGTTGCCAACCTGAGGAAGTGACTCAATATCCCTAGACCCACATGGTAAAAGGAGAGAATCAATTTCTAGAAGTTGTCCTCAGAGCTTCATGTGTACTGCCCCCAGTGCACTCACACCGCCCCCACCACCACCAAAAAATAAATAAAAATGTAAACACCTGAGTTTGTGAGGTCATTAATCAGTTCATCTTTTTTTTTTTTTTCTTAAAGGAGGATTTTGTTAGCAGAAATCTAACAAACCTAGATTTAATGCTCTTGTGCAGGGCAGGAGTTTCTCTTCTTCTTCCTAGCCTGGACACACGCTACGAGAGACCATCAGCAGGCCAAATTACAACTCTTAGACTTAGTAAGGTAAGGCAGGTCGGGAGCAGGCACACCCAGGAGAGGCTGAGCCAGAGGAGACTCAGCCAGCTGCAAGCAGGTGGGAGTTTCACACATCAGCAAACATTATAGAAAGGTGTTGCTCAACCCACCCCCTGCCCAAAATGAGACTTGTCTGATGATTTTTGTAAAAATTATTTAAACATACCCAAACAGAAAAGCTTTTCCTTTTTAAAGCCCTAAGCAAATCGAAACTTTGAACATGAGGGCAGGCACCTTGTTGGCCCAGATGCTGCGTGGAACTCCCCATCCTAACAGGAAACGCAATCTGACTGACTTGGCAGGCCAGCACGTGAAGATGTAATACAAGGTTCCTTCCTTTCGCTTTCTGCAATTTGACAAGAAACTGCCCGACAGCTCAGAACCACTTTAGATGCAAATTTTTCTTTAATAGTACCACAGAATTCATTTACAGGGCACTCCCAGAAGCATCAAAGCAAGCCACCACAGGAGGAGCAAGCATACATCATTTCTGTGGGTTCAACCTCTCTTGTCTGTCTTGACAAAAACCACCCGAGGCAATCAGTCAGCCTAGACCTGAGACAAGGTCAGAGGGTTGACGGAGCAGCTTCCCCCAGAGACTGAACTGCCGTTGCGCACACTTAGCTGTGGGTTAGCCTGCTCTAAGGCAAGGCTGATGGCTCAGATTCCCGCCAGCTAACCAAACAGCACACACCTCATGCCCCACTTCAGGATCATTTACATCACACTCAATGCACATGTAATAATAACTCCCCCTTGCTTTTAAGAGGATTCCAAATTGAATTTCAGAAAAACCCAGGGCAGCCAAGTCAGAATAGAACAAGGACCAGGTAAATCTTGGTTGCCTCTTTACTATAGGCAATGGGCATTTTTCTTCTTCTTCTTCTTTAGGTTGTTGTTGTTTCTGTAGCTTTAAAACAAGGTCTCTGTAGCCCAAGATCATCTCAAACTCACAGAAATCCTCCTGCTTCAGCCTCCCTAGTGCTGGGATTACTGGTGTTGTCACATCCAGCTTAGTCTCAGTCTCCAATGAGTGCCGTATTATATGAATTAAATTAATGTTAGAACACCTTCCCTTAGTGCCCACGGAACAAGGCCTCTCGGTTCTGACCTTACTCTGCCTATGTAGAAGAGGGCCAGAAAATAACCAGCCTGTGGTTCGTATGAATGTTCAAAAAAAATATTTATTTATAAAAAATACAATGGGATAAGTTTATGCTGAGAAACGCAGCAATAAATACAGTTGAAGGAAACAGAGCGACTCTACAGTAATACATTGGCACAAAAGAAGTCTGCAGGCACACCACCCAAACCTGCATGTCCACGGCCATTTCTGCATGCACGCCTTTCGAAGCGCCACTCGGGAGAGACCTCATCAGCTTAGGGAAAGAATGAGTACACATGTAATCACAAATGCACACTAATCATGACTTTATTTAAAACTTAGCAGACAAGACTTCAGAAAAGCATCCATGTGTCAGGGTCTAAAGCTGCATCTTAGATTTTAGTTGGCAAAAGACCACATTTTTAGCAAATCAACTTTTTAGTCTTCCACGTACAAGCCAGATAGGTACTAAAACTGTAAAAAAGAGAAAAAATAGTTTCTTATTGTTCGAAAATACCAGTTTATGTGTAAGTGTAAAAAAATGCATAGATCTTCAACGAAAGAGCTGGCTGTCCTCGAGAAGCATTCCGCCCTTTCCACGGTATGGACTCGAGTTACTGGCTATGCTGTAGGGCTCCCTTGCTACAGCACTAGAAGGCAGCTATTTAGGGAGGAGGCAGAAAAGGGAGAAAGGAATGTACATAAGGCATACTTTAATAAAGGTATAACAAGCATAATAGTGTTTTAGGAAGACAAGAGGAGAATTATTCAAGGCTAGCTTGGGTCTCACTGGATAAAACAATGGACTAAATACTGCGCTCCTGTGTGTGACTCTAGTAATCAATGCCTTGGTCATCGCCATACTGGTACTCTCGAGGGTAGTCATCTGGGTACTCGCCATGGTATTCATCGGGGTATTCTGCCTGATAATCGCTATCACTGATTTCCGAACCATTGGTGCCCGTGCCCTGGCTTCCGTTGTGAATGACAGGTTCTGTGGGTGCGGCACAGTACTTGGGGTCATACACTTGCCGCCCAAGCCCATAGACGCTCATTCCTTTCTGGGAAGCGACTTTGTTGGTGCCCATCTGTAGAGAGATGGTCGAGTTGTCCACTGGCTGTAATGTGAGCTTCTGGTCATAGATGTCTCTTCTGGTACCCGGGGCTAACATCCCAGCCTGGAATTAGAGCATAACAGTATACAAGGTAAGATGACAGCTAAGATCTATACTTATTAACATTGTCTAAATTATTAAATTCACACAGAAAGCATTAACACAAGAACTTTCCATTGGTTCTGATGTGGCCCTAACTTACACCGCTCATTTTTATGACGGGATTCGCTGGCTCTTGAGCTGCTGAGCTGAGCCAGGCCTCCCTCCTTCAAATCTCTGCCCACGGTAAGATCACTCTATGGTATCAGACAAATTAACCTACCTTGAGTTTAACTTCCTATATGTAATAGAGAAGCCATACGACAGTGTACAAGTGAAGGACAGAGGAAAACCAAGCCCAGGGCTGGACACAACAGCTCTGTGGTTAAGAGCACTTCTATGTCCTGCAGAGGACCCAGGACCTATACTGTAACTCAGTTTCAGGGCATCCATCCATTCCTGACTTCCAAGGGTACCAGGCATATAGAAGGTTCATATACATACACATAGGCAAAATAGCCAGACACATAAATCAGATTAACGCTACATTTTTTTTTACACATATTGCTGAATTACGCATGAACATGGTCTATTAATGACCACCCAGGTCGCCAATTGTAAAAAAGCATACATGCCTTCAACAAGAACCAGGCTGAGTAGATCTCAGGGACTAAGTCTTCTCAAGAGGCTGCCGCACAAGCATTCCCTCACGCCCAGGCACACTTCAGACCCGCTCCTCTCCCTTTCTCAGTGGGTATCCCACACCTCAGTGCCCACTGCTATCAAGCACACACTTGAGGGGTGAGTGTGAGTGAAAAGGCAAACACGAGAGACCACTAAGAGAACCAACAGCAGGTGACCCAGCGCGCTCCACACGGGGGACGACAGATGTCACTGGGAAAACAGGAAGGCTTACCAAAACTCAGTCCCACTATTTTTAGATATAAAATCCTGCTGCTTTCAAACAGTTACTGGCATTTCATTGTTTTTAACTATGTGTGTGTGGAGTGGGGAGAGGTGGAGAAGGCACTAGACAGACATGGGTCCAGGGTGCATATATGAAGGCTAAAGAACACCTTTCCAGAGTCCGCTCTCTCCTTCCATCTTCATGGGTTTTAGGGATCAAACTCAAGTCACCAGATAATCGCCTTTATCCGCCCCTTGTCTCCCCCTCCCCTCATCATCTTGTCCACACCCTCATCTCTTTAAAAACCTGTGATGACTAATTTTGGCTTTCAGGTAGACACACCTGGCAACTGTAGACCTCAATGAAGGAATTAGCTCTATCAGATTGGCCTGTGTGAGTGTCTGTGGGGCAGTTTCTGGATTGCTAATGGATGCTGGAGGCTCCCGGACACATAGGCCTGGCTGTCTTAAGAAAGGTAGCAGAGTGAGCAAGGGAAGAAGCCAGCAGGCACAGACACTCCTCTACGTCTCTTCTTCAGCTCTGCCTCCAGGCTCCTGCCTCGGTTGCCCTATGGCATGGAAATGTAAGCCGAATAAACCCTTTCCTCCCCATTACTTTAAAAATTATTTAACTAGCATTTCATACGAATTCATTTCTGATACCTTAATGCTTCATAAAAATTCTGACTAAACAACTCTTACCAGGAATGCCAAATAATCTTACCTACCCACTTAAATGGGCCCCTTTAAAAACAAAACCAAATAGGGGCATGGGAGAACCAACTATCCTTTCCTTGGCTTTTGGAGTAGGAACATATAAACATCACTTTTTTCTTCTGGTTAGGCAGAAAGACCAGCTGATCTTACTGCCAACCAAAACCATTAGTCGCGCTACACTTTTTAGGCTGGAGAAAGGGCCCTTTGATTCTTTTGCCCTCTCAGCAAAATCTACTTTCCTGAAGATTAAAAATACTACGGAAGAAATACCATTTGAGAGTCCAGCTACTCACTATAGGGTCAGCGTTAACTTGGCATACCCTTCTGTGCCCTTTGTTTCAAGTGCCAAAAAGACCCGGCTTACCTGGCTGGCCCCTTTGTTGGTACCCATCTGCAGGCTAATCGTGGTCTGGTCAAAGGGTTTGTCCGTCTGCATCTTGGGATCATAAAGATGCCTCCGAGTCCCATAGGCTGTCATGCCCGCCTGGCTGGCACATTTGTTGGTGCCCATCTTTTAAGTTAAAAGATCAGCATTAGTTATCAGAAGTCATTAGCAGCATACGCACAAGGAAGTGTTCCGTGTTTCTAAGGAGACATAAAGCACACCAGGGGGAGGGGTACGGGGGGGGGGGTGTGTAGCTCAGAGCCAGAGTTCTTATCTGTCACATACAAAGATCGGTTCAATTCCCAAGCACCGAAAAAAAGAAAAAAAAGTAAGAAAAGCCAGGGACTTAAAAATTCCTGAGCTAAGGAATTTGCTCAGACAACTAGGTATGAACTGCCCTCTGTGCTTCGGAAAAGAAACTGTGTGAAGGCTAATTTAAAACAAACAAACAAACAAACAAACAAACAACTCCAAACTCTCTTAAATCTAAGAAACTCACAGCACAGTTAGCTGCATGTAAACTTGCAGGAGATGTATTGTTTTTTTGGGGTTTTTTTGGTTTTTCGAGACAGGGTTTCTCTGTATAGCCCTGGCTGTCCTGGAACTCACTTTGTAGACCAGGCTGGCCTTGAATTCAGAAATCCGCCTGCCTCTGCCTCCCAAGTGCTGGGATTAAAGGCGTGCGCCACCACGCCCAGCTTAGGAGATGTATTGTTAAATACGAAGTCACGGTGTTGGTACAACTATGGTTAACCAAACTTCCCTGACGCTCTTTTCTCTGCGGCATAGGTACCAGATTAAAGTGTATCCTCTTCAGAGAAACCACAGCAAGTGGAGGAGACCAGACAACAAGGCTTCTGACTACAGCGACAGCTACATCCAACCTTGTTCTTGCTGTCAGCTACAAAGGTCACCCTCCAGAACTGCATAATGGGGGGTGGGGGGGAAGAGGAGGAAGAGGAGGAGCAGTAGCAGGAATTTATCAAAAAAAAAAAACAAAACAAAAAACAAAAACAAAAACAAAAACAAAAAACCAACAAAACTTGTGCTGTTTCAAGTAAGTTTACAACAACTCTGTGCGGGCTGAACCCACAGCTATCTTCCACTGCATGTGCAGCCTGAACGCTCAGAGTTAAAATGGGAAAGCACTTAGAACCAGCAACATTTTCATGGGGGGTGGGGAGAAAATACATTTATTTCCTCAACTCTGACCAGAACCAGAACAAGGCAGTAAGAGAAGCATGAAGTGAAGCAGGTTCCGAGGAATAATTAACTTCTCTTTCCTGCTGAGAACTATAAGGCCCGGGAGCACTGAGAGCAGCCTGTGGAAGGAGGAGGGTTCCAGGAGCACAGAGAGCAGCCTGTGGAAGGAGGAGAGCTGTTCCCACCACTCATGGTTTTCTCTTTAAAAATAGTTCTTGACTTTGATTTTCTGAGACAATCTCACATAAATGCAGGCTGGCCTTGCACTCCCTAAGTAGTCAGAGATAATCTTAAACTCCTGATCCTCCCCTTCCCGGATCTCAGGGGACACTTAGAAAAGTTTTATTACTAAAAGCAAAACCCCTGTACTAGAAAAGACTCACACAATTCATTTAAGCCCCTACCCCAAAAAATGAGGAGAGGGGGAAATCACTGTGACATTAACATTTGTGTAACTGCAATTAGAGTTTGTAACTGGCATCTGCACATGCCCTTGGGCTTTATCTGCATATGTGTCCCTGTGTATGTCTAGAGCCCCCCCACACACACACACACAGAAACCCACCTTTTACAAAAAGACACACACCTCTTTAGAAGTTAACAGTATTACATATTATATAACTTTGTCTCTTAACCTGTCGTTCAAACACTGATGTAAATGTTTAGGCTTTACACTCCAACTTGCAAGGAGTTGTAACCTACTGACCAGTATCTGGACTCTTCTTCCCAATTTCCCACCATTTATACAATGTGTACTTTTAAAAATGAAAGCCACCTCAGTCAAGAGGTCGGTACACCAAGGTGGTCCTTAGCACTAACACTGCTTGTGTTCTGGTGACACTCTCCAGGGAGACTGTAAAAGTCACCTTAACCAAGTGCTTCCCAAGCACTAAGAAGGCCTAGTCAGCAGGGCTGATACAGCACCACACATTACCAGTGTACAGTGACTTCATAGAGCACCACACATTACCAGTGTATAGTGACTTCGGCATGCTGAAGTCTTTGTATACATTGTTTCCCTTGGCTGACAAACATCTAAGAATTTATAAAGTACGTTTTCTTTCCTTTTTAAAGATAATATGGTTATCTTTATAAACGATTTAATTTCCTAGACAAACAACGGTCAAGCAGGGTGATATAACTGAAATATTTAAAACAGCATCATTTTCTTACACCTATTATTTAATTTTCACCTCTTGAGACAAGGTCTCTTTCTGTAGACTAGGCTGGCCTTGAACTCATAGGTAGCCCAGGATGGTTTCAAACACCGAGCAGTCCTCCTACCTTAGCCTGCTGCATGCTGGGATTACAGGCACATCACGCCATGTCTTATATATACAAAAACTGTGAAATCCATGTATATATCCAAGCAATCTAAAGTATGGAACTTCAATGCATATTTTACTAATGAGAGGCATAACATTTTGTGTGGCAATAGTTAATGACACTCTGTGGATGAATAAAAAAAAAAGAGAGAGAGAGTATCACATCACTTACCTGTAAACCAATTACACTCTGGCCAGCCTTTAATTTGCCTTCATCAAAACGTCTTGTTTGTTTTTCTGCATACTTAACGCCAATGTCAATGGTTGTATGGAAGCCTTTTGTTTTCGCCTAGACAGAAACACATTTACCACCTGAGCTGAGACACAGAGATTCCGCCACCAGCATTTTGAAGAGGAAACATTGAAGAAATGATGTCCACAGACAGCCTTGATGGTGAGCTCATATCATACCAGAGACAGAAAACACACTTAGGCCTATTCAATGATAACACTGTACCCTCTGAAACGAGAGGGCTCTAATTAACCTATCTAGCCCAAGCTGATGTCAGCAGCCTTTTCACAAAGCTAGCAATTACAGAAGACACAGGCCCCTCCCCACCCGGTCTCGGCATCCCTGGGAGAACAAGGATGTCATTCATCACCTGTGTGCAGGAAAGTTTCTCTAACAGTGTGAAGAGTGTGTACGTACCAGACCTGCTAGAGCCACCAGCGTAGTCTGAACCTGGGTCATGTTGCCATTCTCAAAGAGGTCGTTTGCTTCAAATATATCATGGGGCTTCATACCGTAAGCCTGGATAGCTTTAATGAAGTTGCCGATATTCTCCAACTGTAAACAGAAAGAGTCACACAAGGGTTGAGATTCGTCAGTCTTGATGACTGGTTACTGGATACCAGACAGAGGCTTTTTGGTGAGGATTCTCTATCCGATACATAGTAAGCACACAGCTTATTCTCTAAAAGAGCGTATAGAAAGAACAGTCTTTTAAAAGTACATTTTGTGTGTGTTTTTCTTTTCTTCTTTGGCTGTTCTTGCTTTGAGACAGAATCTCATGAAGCTCAAACCTATAAAACTGGTCATAGAGCCAACGAGGACCTTGGATTTCTGATCCCCTTGCTCAGACCTGGTGCTATTATGTAATTACAGAGGAGTACTACCCCTCCCTATTTATGCTGTGCTGGGGATCAAATTCAGGACTTCANCTGGCCTACAATGTGAAACCCTTATCTCAAGCAAGAGAAGGAAAGGAGGGAAGGGAGGGAGGGAAGGCTAGAAGAGGAGGGAGGAAGGGAAGGGGAGGGAAAGAGGGAAAGAGGGAAAGAGGGAAAGAGGGAAAGAGGGGAGGGGAGGGAAAGAGGGAAGGAAGGAACAGAGAGGAGGGAAAAAAGGGGTGGACAGGAGGTTGCCCATCTGACAATTAATTACCTGCGGCCAATTTAGGGAGGATTCGTTGACTTTCTTCACAGAGCCTGGCTGCAGCTTGTTTATGAGTCTAAAAACAAAATTACAATGATGGAGCTTTATGGATCAAAAACAAGACCCAGAGTATTAGGCTGATTCCCTGGATGTCAGCGAGGGGAGGCATAACACACAGTGGTGGGATATCAAGGTCGGCATCTAGTCAGGGAAACCAGAATCAAGGCACAAGCCCACAGACAGGCGTAGGAGAGAAGAAAGGGCGCCCACTCGCTCGGAGGGCCACTCACTCGCACAGGATGATGCCGTCCTTCAGCCCCAGCTGGAAGTTGGTGCCAATGCCCAGTCCTGTCACCTCTTCTATCCAGTTGCGCAGATCTTCCTCGGCCTGCTGGTCATACTTGGATGCGATCTGAAATACAAGTTCCAGAATTTCAGAAGGACTCAGTAACGGGCAACACCCACCACCAGCTCACAGTGCCATCTGCTTTCATTCATTGTCCACTAAGCCCCAGCTCTGACAGGTAGCTCCTCCCCCGACGCAGGAGAGTTTGCTGGTGACTGTAACCAGCTGTTGCAGCTGCAGTAACTTCTCACTAACTGTTGGTGAAGGCAGTGTCCATTAAGGAGCATGAAAAGAGAAGCCGGGACCAAAGAGAGAATTCAACAATACAAGATAAAGTCCCAGTCACGCATGACTCAAGGGGCAGGATTTAGCAGAGTGTTGCAATACGCCATCAGCTGGACCTTAAACTTTTAAAGACTGAGTCATGAATCACCACATTCCAAAGAGGGACGGGGAGAGATGGGACTATTTGAACACAGTATCTCAACTATCTAGAACATACCATTCCAGGAGTTTCCCAAAGTTCTGGGATATGCCTTCTATTACAGCAATTACACGTTACATTGCATGCGAGTGTGCGGGCACACAAACACAGTAAGTATACTTTTAAACATACATTTTAAAAACAGTTCTTGGGACTTAAAAAAACTACCTTTGAATTTCACAACAATACCATAAACCTAAACCTTTTTTTTGTTTGTTTTTGAGATTTATTTCTTTATTTTATGTCTATGGGTGTTTGCTCATATGTGTGTCTGTGCACCATTCGGTGCCCATGAAGGCCAAAAGAAGGTATCAGTTGGGCTCCCTGGCATTGGAATTATGTAAGGATGTTAGTTAGCCATCAAGTCGGTGGCACCCTAAAATTTTGTTCTGTGTTGTCTTTTGAGGCAGGGTTTCTGTGTGTGTCCCTGGCTTTCCTGGAATTCACTCTGTAGACTAGGCTGGCTTTGAACTCACAGAGATCTGCCTGCCTCTATCTCCTGAGAGTTGGGATTAAAGGCCTGTGCCACCACTACCCAGCCACTCTAAACTTTTAAAACAGTGAAACAAATCTTTTAAAATGGCATGCAGCACACCTTTAATCCCAGCTCTCAGTAGGCAGAGGCAGGTAGATCTTGGAGACTGAGGCCGGTCTGGTCTACAGAGCGAATTCCAGGACAGCCGGAAGCAAGGTGAGATCATGTACTCTTGTCTTTTCATTCAGCACAGTTAAAAATGCCAAGCAGACACACTTAGGCCGAGGCCAGGGGCTAGATAGGAGCTTGGGCATCAATTACGAAACTGTCAGAAATGGAAATGAAGAGCGGGATGTCTGCTGGCCATAAAACATAATTAGGCTTAATTACTGAGCCAGGCACATCACTACACTGCGCAGGAGGAGGTCCCTGGAGTTCAGGTCTAACTAGCTAGGCAGGACACAAGCACAGCTACGGAGGACTTGAGGCTGCATGTGTGTCCTTTCTAAGAGAGATTTGTGGGTCAGCAGGGCCAGCGTGGGCAGGTAAGAAGCTGGCAAAGTTACGTCTAACAACGAAGGTCAGCAGAGTCTTAAAAAAGAAATGAGCTCAACTGACCACACTTGACTGTGGTTCCTCTTCAGTAGACAGGACAGGACAATGGCTGCTTTTCATGTCTTCCCCCAAGGTGAACAAAGATGTCATTTCTCATGTCAAATGAAAGAGTCACATCCTCCTCTGGTAGGCTCACGAAAGCTTGCAGATAGCCCCGGAACAGCCAGTGTCAGAGCTGCTGGCGCTGGCAGGTGCCTCCCTCCCCCACCACCGAGGGGCGGCTCCGCTGAAGTAAACACGATTTCAGGGATTACTGTGTCCCCTTCACACTCCATTACCCATAATTAGAGAAACGGGAATGGATAATGGATAATTTACTTCAGCTGTGTGTTTGTTTAACCAGGATTACAAAAGGAAATCCAACAGGTTTCTATTGTGAGACAGCGCTGCAGAGTTTCGGATCAAATCCAGCCTGGAGGAGGGTTCAAACTACAGTATAAGGTACACCTGTGTGCAGCAAGGTCCCTGCTCTTGTACCCTCAGTCCTTGGGACGGTCTCCTTTTATTCCATACCAGCGAGGGTCACTCTGGGCTGGGTGGGGAGCGGGAAGGAGGAGATATGGATAGCGACAACTCTGCCTGAGAATCACCTCATCAGTGAGAAGGAAGCAGCAACTACTCCCCTACTCAGATAATCCATCTCCTCCAACACAGCAAATGGGTCTGTTTTTGCATGACACTTCTCCACCCTAGCTGTCTTCACTAGGAGCCTAACTTCTGATCCAGTCAGTTCAACGAGGTCACTAAGTTCCTTCTAGTTGTCTACACAACTAGAACCATTAACATCTGCAGACTGATGCGGGCTGGAGAGATGGCTCAGCAGTTAAGACCACCAGCTGCTCTTCCAGAGGTTCTGAGTTCAATTCCCAGCAACCCCATGGTGGTTCACAACCATCTGTAATGTGAACTGATGCCCTCCTCTGGTGTGTCTGAAGACAGCTGTAGTGTACTCACATACATAAAATTAATACATCTTTAAAAAAAAATAACTGCAGACACTTGGTAACACATACACTCGGGCAAAACACTCATGCACATTAAAAAATAAATAAATCAGCCGTGCCATAGTGACACACGCCTTTAATCCCAGCACTTGGGAGGCAGAGGCCGGTAGATTCCTGAGTTCCAGGCCAGCCTGGTCTACAGAGTGAGTCCCAGGACAGCCAGGGCTACAAAGAGAAACCCTGTCTCAAAAAACCAAATAAGTAAATAAATAAATAAATCTGAAAGAGAGAGAGAGAGAGAGAGAGAGAGAGAGAGAGAGAAAAGAAAGTAAAGTGTTGCAAAGTTGTGATCCCAGCACAAGAACACAGAGGCAAGTGGAGTTAGGTGACATAAAGCCAATGCGAGCTATATGGTGGGATGCAGGTGGAAATATTCTCTTGCTTTTTCAAATCTAGAGATGAAACTGTTACAGGAGCTGTTCTCTGCAGGACGGTGGGGATGGCTTTTAAAAATCATCTTTTATTAGTATGTGTGTGCATGCATGATGTAGGGGGGGGGGGCGTTGTCAAAGAACAATCCAGAGCTGGTTCTCTCCTTCCCCTTGGTTTTGAGGCAGGGTCTCTCTTGTTTCTATAGATAGTACAGAGGTCAAATGGAGCTGCCCTATAACAGAGGGACAGTCCCACCTAGACACCACAGAATACTTTTAACAGCCCAGCACCAGGTATGAAATACCTCTTTTTAGTGGTATAGAACCACCCCCCCCCCCCAGACAGTATAGGCTATCGCCAGTCTTCTCGGCTACCCCTAGAACTTGATGCTAAGCGCTAAACAAGACACCACATAGAACATGGAGTGAGTCACAGAACATGGTGGAATCAAGCTGGCACTGACTGGAAGTCAGCCTCCTACTGGGACAGAAAAGCAAACAACAGCCGTGAACCTGAACCCTGAAAGCAACCGGCCTGGCAGGATATCACCACTGGTGAAACAGAACAGAGGCTGCAAGACTAACCAAGCCCTCCCTCACTAGACTTAAGGCTCACTCCACGCAAGGTGACTCATGACCTGGCACTGTTAACCAGGTCAGAAACCCACGGCTGCCTAAGTCAGAGATAAGATCCCACCGCTCTTACTCGGCTGAACGGACATAGTGATACCCTAAGCTCCTAATAACATAGATGAATGCATAGTCCCACTCTCAGAGAGATGCTTCTTTTTGCGCTTAGGACAGAGACCCACAACTGGTCAACGTGCACAGAATAAGAGGTAAGAAGACACCCGCAGCAAAGCAGTTGCCTGGCATGACAGGGCTGTTGCACACTTTAACTCAGAGGTGTCCCCACGTGCTCAGGACTTGCCAAAATTCCAGCACGGAAGGCTTCATTCATGACACCCCACTCCTAGGCATTGGCAAATGATGGATCCTGGAAGAATAAGAGTCGTCTTAAGGGATGTGACCCTGGAGAGGCTCCACGTGCAGGTGACCATAGGTGACCCATGCCATTCAGACAGCACCAAGTGGACTCCTGAGTTTAAAAATACAGCACGTGGGGGTGGGAGGGAAAGTGGTGGGCAGATGGGTGATGGATTTGATCAAAGCACAGCATAAGTAAGAAAAAAACAAAACAAAAACCCTTTAGCCAATACAATTTATTCACTATTGTTACCTTAAAAGCTTTATTCTTTTATGACATTTTCTTCCTTATAGCAAGGCAAAAACAAAAAGCCAAACCAAAACAACCCAAAAAACAATAACCCTAATGTTAGAATAAAGAAAGATACAGCCTACAGGAAGGAGGAAAGAAACTTTGCTAGGTCAGGTGTGACGGTGCATGCCTTTAGGCCCAGTACTTGAAAGGTAGAGATAAGTGGATTCTCTGATTTCAAGAGCAGCCTAGAGAGTTCTAGGCCAGGACTATCTAGTGAGACATAGTCTCAAAAAAAAAAAAAAAAATACAGTTAAGGTTATTAATATCTAGACTATATAAGTAGAATATATGAAGAACTTCAAATAAGTGAAACATTGAACACCATCCACTCTGTAAACAGGCCAGGAAGCGGTCTCAAGAGAAATACAAATGGTCAAGGTCGCAACACCCTCAGACATCAGGGAAACCTGATGAAAAGTGCTTTGAAATTCCACATCAATCCAGTTAAGAGTAGCTGCCGCCCAGAAAACAACTGATGACATATGACAAGACATGGGGGAAGGACCCTTTTATACACACTAAGGTTGGAAGTGTGGACTCCAGAGCCACGGAGAAATAAGTCCGCATAGAGGTCCCTTGAAAACCGAAAGCAGAACTAATGCATGAATGGACAAAAAGGTGGTACAAATAAATACACATAAAGTGAAACCGGCTGGGCGTGGTGGCGCACGCTTTTAATCCCAGCACTTGGGAGGCAGAGGCAGGCGGACTTCTGAGTTCGAGGCCAGCCTGGTCTACAAAGTGAGTTCCAGGACAGCCAGGGCTACACAGAGAAACCCTATCTCGAAAAACAAAACAAAACAAAAAAAAGTGAAACGGGGGCTGGAGAGGACTCAGCGGTTAAGAGCACTGGCTGGTCCAGCTCCCAGCACCCACATGGAAGCTCACAACTGTCTGTAACTCCTGTTCCAGGGATCCAACACCCTCATAACGACATACTAAATAGATTATTTAAAAGGAGGGAGGGAGGGAGGGAGGGAAGGAGCAGCAGGTGTAATGGTGCACATCTTTAATCCCAGCACTAGGGAGGCAGAGGCAGGTGCATCTCTGTGAGTTCCAGGCCAGCCTGGTCTACACAGTAAGTTCCACAATACCCAGAGTTAGACAGAGAAAACCCAATTTCAACAAAACAGAACAGAAGAGAAGGAAGAAGCGAAGGCCACAGAGCTGAGGAGAACCGTGCCTGGCCACAGTCAATGGGGCCTCCTCACAGAGGCTAGACAGCACCTTCCTGAAACCTGGTTAAGGATGAAGACGGGGAAAAGGCCTTTGGGGTTAACTGGGTCAACCATCCTCCTCTACCAGTCAAGGTCCAGTCTGCTCTCACTCTTCTTGAACATAACTGTCCATCCGTCCTTCCTTCAGTACTGAGAACCCAGCTCAAGGGCAACAAATTAAGTCACCAGCCTGTGTATCTCTTCCCTCTGTGGAGCCTCTACCGTCTGCCAGGCCGGCTCTCTAGCCGGGCAACTCCGAGAGCCTCTGGAGTGCATCCGTCGAGTGCAGGCCAATCCTGTGTGGCTCATCTTTAATCCTAGTTTCAGACTCTACAACAGTATCTGTTCACAAAAGTTACAGTATGTAGAGCACACACATGGGGTGACAAGGGCAGAGAGAGGGTCTTGTGGGTGGCAGACACTTCAAACTTAGGACTCTTCAAAGCTCAGCCCACTCAACAGCTTCATTTCTTGGTACTAAACCTGGCAGAGATGGGAGACATTAGGAGAAAGGTTACGAGGATCAAGTGACAGTGACAGGCAGGGTAAGTAATGCCAGGTGAACTATAATACATAAATCTCTCTTCATCGCCCCTCCCAATCTCACCCCCTTCCTTAGAGTAAGTGTTATCCTCTGTCAAATAAAACATAAAACACAGGAAAAAGATTCTCATCAAAACCACAAGCCCTAGGGGCCTGTGCTTCCTAAGAGTAGAAAGAAAGAGACACTACATCAGATAAAAAGCCTTCCAGTTGCTAAGAGGCAGCCCAGAACTGGCTGGTTTTAGAGATGTTTCACTGGAAGTCTTCAATAGGGAGGCAAAGTAACTGGGGAGACAAAAGGTTTCAAAGACATCTCAGCGATGGGCTAGAAACAAACCCGGTGCTGTTTTGGGGTAAGCAGCAAGCATTCAACAAGAAGCAGCTGGCACACCTGAAGGCACAGGGCTCACTGTCATGGAAAAAGAGCTGCCTGAAGGCCACACAGTCCAAGCACACCACAGAGTCTACTGAAGAGAGAAGGGCACTTTATTCCTGAATCCACCATAGGGCTGAGTCAGGACCTCAGACACCAAAATCCCTAGCCACTATAGTAGACCCTTACATAAAACAGTATAGCATTTACACACAGTCCATGCATATCCTGTTTACTTTAAATCATCTGTTGACTATTACCATGCCCACTACAATGTAAATGCTCTGAGTGTGTGCATGTGTGTGCTGGTATATAGAGTTTAGGGAATGACAATGAAAATACATGCTTGCCAAACACAATTTCTCTCATGACATTTTTGTCGTGGCTGATTGAAACAGCAGGTGCCTAGGCCATGAGTATAGGGAATCAATCAACATTCCCTTTTACAATAAATCATCACATCACAATAAATAAAACCCAGAAGCAATATTGCAGGTCATTGTTTGTGGTACTGATAACAGTCTCCCAGTTTTCAGCCTCGCTGTCTTTGAGGCACTTGGATGACTTGGCATAACCCCAACTATCTACCTAAAAATCACACTCGTGTGAGTATCCAGGGAAGTTTAAATGAGGAAGCCCCCAAAGGCTCATGTTTGAGAAAGATTAGGAGGTGTGGCCTTGCTGCTGGAGGTGTGTGTGTGTCACTGAGAGTGGGCTTTGAGGTTTTAAAAGCCCATGTCACACCCTGTCTCTCAGTCTCTGACTTTGTCTGCCCGTTGACTGTGGATTAGGATGTACAGGTCAGCCACTGCTCCAGGACCATGGCTGTTTCCTCGCCATAATGATCATGAACTAGCTCTCAAAACTGGAAGCAAGCTCCCAATTAGCGGCTTTATTTTATGAGTTGCCTTGGACATGATCTCTCCTCACAATGATAGAACAGTAACTAAAAAAAAAAGCCAAACAGCATCTGCCATGTGTTCTCCAGATTCTTCTTTCAGCTTCTTCAGTCTTCTTTTCTGTGTTCTACGGCTAGGAAGCACAGTTCAAAGGCAGACCCTGTCCTAAAAGATCTTATTTTAGTAGTATAGAAACCAAGAGTCATTCTACGGTGTGGGCTTGCTGGAGAAATTCCAAAGTCAAGGATCACATCTGTGGCAGATTAACACAGTGGTGCCTTGAGGGCATCTCAAAGGTAGGCCTTTCCCTCAAAGGTGCAGCCAGACCTTCAGGCCAGGGTATCCCCAGATAGAAATGATGTTAGTTTCCTGTTGTTGAGGTAAAATACCTGAAGCCAAATTATTTTGGATCATAGTTTCGGGCCATGGCTGCTTGGCCCTGTTGCCTTTGGGCCTGTGATGAATCAGAACAACGTGGAGGGAAATGAGACAGGAAACTGCTCAAAAGGAAGACACTGGGATGGATAGACCATTAAGGGGACCCCCCCCCCAATGAGGTCACTTCCTTTCAATAAGCCCCACTCCTAAAGTTTCCTCCACATTCTGTCACCCACAGGGAGACAACCAAGCTTTCCACAGAGCCTTGCCAGGTTCAAAGTCTAACAGTCAGATAAACACAAGGACCCTACTAAGACTTGGTGATGTACAGACTGTGAAAGCCGCAAGAAGCTAAAGCTTTAAATATACCAAGAGGAACCAATCTAGTGCCTAAGCCAAGCAGTACAACAAACAGAGGGAAACACACTTCAGCCTGTCTAGGGAAATGATCCTTAGATTCTCAGGTGCAGAACACAAGTGGGACCCTAAATGGAGGCTGGCTTCCCAGAACACACTAAGACTCAAACACTTCAGTTAATAAGGACTGAAAGAAACATCTCACTGAGTGAATAATGAAATCCTGGAGGCAGAGTCGGCCCACTTTCTACTCCAAAAACAAGTGTATGTATTATTACTGGTAGGAGAGGACGGCTGTCCTGGAGGGGATGGGGGACGTCCCGTGACAGCGAGCAGGCACCTGGCAGAAGTCACATTCAACAAGAGCTGCCCAGCTCTCCTTGACGTACAACAGGCACTTCATCTGTGGCTCAGAACTTCACACACGGTACAACAGTCCAGACAGTGACCTTCATCTCGGGGTCACATCAGCAGCCTCAGATTTAAAGGTCTGTCTTGTGACTGAGAGACGCCTGCACCCGAGTGCCGCTGTGTTATCATGGACGTGCGTCACTTCTCCTTGACCAGGCCAATCTAGTAATCTTAGATGGCCCACTCAGGACGCTGTCTACAGAAGACCTGGAAGAAGGTCGGCCAGGAGCGGTCACAGGGTCGCAGTGCCCTTCTGCTCAGGTAATGTGTGATCCAGAAACCATGGCGTGCTTACAAAACTTAAACTGGGAGTCAGAAAGATCTCACTTTGTACATCCGAAACCCTGCCCCAGAGGTCTAGAGCAACAGACACAGTGCTTCCTCGGTGAGCTGAGCTAGACTAATGTTCTCCTTGTGGAGAGATAGAATTATTGTTTGTCGGAATCACCACAGCCTCAGGCGATACCCAAGGAAGACATTGCTTACGAGAAACAGGTGTGAAAAGAGGAGGCGAACTATCAAACCGCCTACACTTATCATCGGCTAACTCAACAGAAGCCAAAACCCATTTGCCAAAGTACTGTCTAGAGCAGTGCTTCTCGACCTTGCTAATGCTGCGACCCTTTAATACAGTTCCTCATGTGTGGGGAAACCCCAGCCATAAAACTGCTTTGTTGCTGCTTCATAACTGTAATTTTGCTACTGTTATGAATCATAATGTAAAGACCTGATATGTGACTCCTGTGGGTCATGACCCGCAGGCTGAGAACCACTGGTCTAGACTCTTGTCTACAGGGAGATAGATGCTTTTTCTTCATTGCCAGATTATCATCCTGACTGAAACTGGACCGTAGAGTTTAGAATCAAATACAGAATATTGGGTAACCATTCCACTGGTGGTACCCTGGTTGGACTACATGCGTCACAGTACTGGAATCCAGATGTATCCTAAGAGAGGATGACAAACTGATGTCAATCTCTAGAAAGATCCAACCCAGTGGTAAAAGGATTAAAGAGATCAGATACAGACAAGCATAGTGGCCCATGTTTATAGCGCAGCACTTAGACTGAGGCAGGAGGCTTACAAGTTGAAACCTAGCCTGTCTCAATGAATGAATGAATGAGTGGTCAGTCAATCATACACAGCCTATTGTGAAACACTGGGCAGCCAAGAGTGACTTACACACTCTAGGAGGGGGCTGGAAGTTTATGAGAGAGGTCAGCTATAATCTGAATGTTACCTGAAGGTTATAGGAGAGAAAGCCAGTTTATTCTGAGGCACATGGAGGTTGGGGATAAATACACAGGAGACCCAAGGAAATAGGCTGAAAGCCAAACGGAGAAACCCCTGTTAGTGTCAATTAAGCAGAAGCAGAAAGCCCACCTGCCAGAAGGCCAGCTGGAAAAGATGCTCTCTGATAACAGGCTTTCTTGTCAATCTGAGAGATCTACAGAGATTTTACTGAAAGAAGGTCCCAGCTGAAGCCCTACTGGATGTCAACAAGGCTGCTTCTCAGATTTGCATTTTCTCTGTTCCCAGGGCTGGAACACACCTGCCCTCTTTCACAGCACCTAATGCTGTCAGCTCCTCGCTGCTGTCCAGATTTGGGACCGTAGCCACCTTTGAGCCTACGCATGGGCAGCGCTAAAGTCTATGTGAGCTGTGAGAAGTCTATGTGAGCACCTTCTACAGTTTTGGGACAAGTATTCACTTCAAACGTATCTGGAGATCAACTGTGATTTGAGGAAGCCGCAAAAGCTTCATTACAGTTCCAAAAGCAAAGCCCTGGGAACTCCTGGGTGCCTGGGACATCGGAAGCCCTCCTCCCAGTGAACATCACCCATGAGTTCCCATTAGTCACATGATTCCCTATCTGCTACTGAACTAGACTACAACAGGTCGGAGGCAAACAGCAGCGCTTCAGTCAGCCCTAACATGGGACTCTGCCTGGGGATCCGGATCTGTCATCTCCAACCGTGAGTGCCTTTATTACAATGGCATCGTGTTGTCCATTTGACAATGACAGCCCAACAAAACCAGCTGCAGATCTTGACTACTAAACTCTAAAGGCAGCTTACGAGCTGACCAGGGACTCACGCAAACGTACTGCCTGTGCAAGAAGGCTCTGCGTTCTCCCTCTATGAAAAGGAGAGAACACAAAGTTCCCATTAAATAAATAACAGGATGGAATCTCCCGTTTCCCTCTTTAAAAAAAAAGCTCCCCTATGCCTCATGAAATGGCATTGGGAAGTGACCTTTAGGGAGCGAGCGCCGCAAGCCTGGAGTGGCAGTGCAAAGCCTTTTCCTGGTCCGAGTGCAAATGAGAGAGAGAGAGAGAGAGAGAGAGAGAGAGAGAGAGAGAGAGAAACAGACAGACAGACAGACAGACAGAGAGGTGCAGCATAGCTTCTCTGCCCCACATTTACAACCTGAGGAGGCTCCCCGACAGAGACTGCTCCACTCAACCATCTTTACAAACCGTGCCTCCTCTCCAAGGCCTGACACTATTACTGATGCTACAGTGTGCAGACGGGAGCCTAGCATGGCTGCCCTCTGAGAGGCCCAATGAGCAGCTGACTGAGACAGCCGCAGATACTTACACCCAACCAAAGGACTTAAAAGTCAGGGGCCCCTGAGGTTGAACTAGGAAAAGGCTGGAAGAAGCTGAGGAGGAGGGCGACCCCATAGGAAAACCTCAACTACCCTGGACCCCTGAGATCTCTCAGGCACTGAACCACCAACCAGGTAGCATACACCAGCTGGCCCAAGACCCTCGACACATAGACAGCAAAGGACTGCCTGGTCTGGCCTCAGTGGGAGAAGACTGTGTCTAACCCTTGAGAGACTTGAGGCTCCAGGGAGTGGGGAGGCTTGGCTGCGGGTGTGGGACTGGGGGTGGGGGTGGGGGAACATCCTCTTGGAGACACGGGGGAGAAGGAATGGGATGAGGAACTGTGGGAGGACGGACCAAGAGGTGGGTAATGACTGGACTGTAAAAAGCAAAACAAAACAAAACCCATACCTCCTTTCATACATCCTTGTTTCTCCATTCCACTGCATGCAGTAACCCCACCTCGCTATTCAACTGCACAGACCAACCACAGAGCTTCCAGGCTCCTGCGGTTTCTCCACCACAGAGCCTAGTACACCCCATCCTGTCTGTGTGTCTGTCCTTTCTTCATTCTCACATCAGACTCTAGTCAGGGTCCCCAGACCCTGTGTAAGGACTTGCTAGAAACCCTAAGTTAATAAGCCCTGGCTGTCCTGGATTTGCTTTGTAGACCAAGTTGTCCTTGAACTCAGAGATCCACCTGCCTCTGCCTCCCAAGTGCTGGGACTAAAGGCGTGCGTGAGCCACAACATCCAGCTCTTTTTTTTCTTTTAATATGATAACGTGAAGAATAATAAATGTGCGTGCCCACCATGACTTGCACAGATGCTACTGTGGACAGGTTAGATGCACACTGGAGTTAAAGCGTCTCGCTCACCACAGCAAAGGAGGAAATAAGACTCGGTTTCTTCACAAAACAAAAAACAAACACCTTGAACACAGCCTCCCCCCTTCCAGCTAGGATCTGACTAGAGGCTCCAGGACATCCCTATGAACAGTAAAGACAACTCACATTGTAGGTGGCTGTCACGCAGTGCGAAGACACCCAAGAGGAACAGAGTCAGTCCTCGTGAACTGGAGCATCGATCAGTGTTCTTGTCCTAGAACAAAGGCCTCCCAGAGGTGATATAACAGACACACAGGCACAGAACCCAAAAAGGAAATCAAACTTCCCCTCCCTTCCAGGTCAAGGGCCAGAGGAATGGGTGGAGGGAAAAAGTTCCCAGACAGCAAAAGGGCCCAGCAGGACATGGCTGAGTGAAACAGAGTGCAGTGTATTCCACACACTGGCCAGACCACCTTCACTCCCTGTGGCCTTTGCTGCCAGCTCAGAAGCGCCAGCCAGGCCAGGCCAGGCCAAGGCCAAAGTGACACCCCATTCCACCTAAGAACAACACTACTGCTGGCCAGTGCAGTCCACATCACCTCTATGTTTGTTTTAGGGTCCTCCACTTTCTTCCCACCTCGCTAACCCTCAGCCCCACTCTGTCCACAGCCTCTCTCTCACTAGCCCTTCAATGACCTCAGGCTCCCATGTTAACCGAAACAAGCTAAACCATTGAGCGACCCTGACGCCGGCCTCAAGCACTGAACTGTGTGTCTCTTTCATGTTCAGCCAGCCCCCTCACTTCCTCTCTGTGCTCGTGCCTGTTGGAGAAAACACTCCACCTCGCTCAGTCCCTCAAATGGTTAGCAGTAAGGCTCAGCAGCCCAATCTAGGCCTGTCTCCAGCCCTCTTCTTCCTCCTCCTCTTCCTCCCTCTCCCTCCTCCTGTCCTGGGATTCCTCACCCTAGCCTGCCCTCTCCAGGCTCCTCACCTTTCTTCTTTGCCCCTTAACTAAAGCAGAAGTCTGGAAACTGCTGGGGTATCTGCACTCGTGCCAAACTTCCTTCCTCTGCTGCAAACAGGAGATCCTTAATGGCTCTCATATCCCAGGGCAGCTGGGATGAACACAACAGGAACTCTCTGAACGTCCCCCTTCTTCTTCTATACTTTGTCAGCCATTCCCATCAAGACACTGGAAGGCTCTTCACATTCAGCAGCTGTCCCTCTGTATCCACAGAGACTAAACCCAGGGCATTCCTTCCCCATCACAAATATCAAAATACCCAATGCTTAGGCCCCTTACCTAAAATGACGTTTTAAATAGTACTTGCTAGTAATCTATCACATCCTTCTATGACTTTTTTTTTTTTTTTGTCTTTTTCCCTTGTTCCGGTCAACCCCGCTCACTCTGCTCGACCCCTCTCGCTCCGGCCAGCCCCACTTGCTCCCAGCCACCCCCGTACAGCCCCCACTTGTTCCAGCCAGCCCCGCTCGCTCCGATCGGCTCCGCTTGCTCCGGTTTGGCCCCGCTCGTTCCGGCCGTCCCCGTTCGGCCCCACTCGCTCCGGCCCTGCTAGCTCCGGAGTCCCTGCTAGCTCCGGCCGTCCCGTTCGGCTCCGCTCGCTCCGGACAGCCTGGCTTGCTCCGGTTGGTCTCTCCGGTCCAAGAATTCATTTCTTATTATTCTTCATAAGTACGCTGTAGCTGACTTCAGACGCACCAGGGGAGGGCGTCAGATCTTGTTACGGGTGGTTGTAAGCCACCATGTGGTTGCTGGGATTTGAACTCATCACCTTCGGAAGAGCAGTCGGGTGCTCTAACCCGCTGAGCCATCTCACCAGCCCCCTTCTATGACTTTTTAAATGTGTAGTACTGGAGATGGCTCCCAGGGCTTCCTGCCTAATTGAGCACTTTACCAACACGTTAAATAAACCTCCAACCCCCTACTATACATTTAAAAATCATCTTAGATTACTTATATTGCCCAATAGAAGTGCAAAGGCTTTATAAATGTTGCTATCCTATACTGTTTCGAACACAGGTAGCAAAGTTTGTGTACATGTTCACTACAGATACGAACATTTCGGGGCTCACTTTCCATCCGAGGTTATTTAATGCCACAGATGTGAAGCTCACAGCCACAGAGGGCTGGCTACACATCCTTACAGTTAATTAGCTGATACCATTTGATGGCCATTTAACATGGGACCATTCTGATGCCACCTAAGTATTACTTTGAGATTAAATTATTGCTTATCAAATAATTTCTAGAGGAAGTGTCCTCACCCCTGCCCAATGTTGGGTCCCCAAGCCTGGAAGGAGGAATAGTCGAACAGAGACTGCAGATGTTGGTGACTCACCGTATGATAACGAAGAATGAAAGCACGTGCCCTGATCCCCAGCAGGGCACTCCCGTAGCTTCGGCTGGCTGTATTTCTTTTGAGCTTTATTTATTTAGGTATGGAAAGTCCGAGAGTGGGTATATGTGTATGTGTGTGTACCTGTGTACACACAGTGACCACCAGGGCAAAGGGCATCAGGGGTCCTCTCTATCATTTGCCACCTATTCCTTTAAGACAGGGTCTCTCTCTGAACCTGGTCCCAGCATGTCACAGAGATCCTTCTGCATCTGTTTTCCTCGTGCTGGGGTTACAGTCAGGGATTGTTACATGGGGACTACAGACTTCAGGACTGTACAGCAAACACTCTTTACCAATGAGCCATCTCTCTAGCCCTTGTTGTCTGGTTTCTTGGGACAGGGTTTCATGTAGCCCAGATCGGCCTTGAAACTTATTATATAGCCATAGATATATAATTCCTTTAATTCCTAATCCCTCATTCTCTACCTTTCAAATACTGGCTTTCAATTGATTTAAATAATAATAAAAAAGGGACCTTCCACTGTTTCACAACATCAGATAGGAGTACTAACTGATTATTTTTTTAAAAAATGAAAACTGCTTAATACTTAATATACATATGAGTACTGTGTCCAGAGTTACACGCTTTCCCACAGAATCACCTTTCAATGAACTTTCCCAGGATGGAAGCAGGGACCGAATCACAGAAGTCTGTACAACCGCCCAGAGTTCCGCCTCCGGGGTATCTGAGTGACTCGGGAGGTGAGGAGCCATGGAGACGGATACAGGGTTCTTTCACTACTTTGCTCTTACAGCTTGGCACTGTTCCTATTCCTCATAATTATTTCATTCACCGAGCAAAGATGAAAGAGTTAGAGAGCTTCTCGTCAGCGGGGAAGAAAGTGCAGGACACATCCAAAGACTGGGTGCCGAGCAGGAAGCTAGCCCCAGGTCTGCCCGGAGTCTAAGCCCTTTCTGCTTCCCTTCCTATCCAGGTCGCAGCTAGTTCCTCTCAAAGCAGCAAGAGACGAGGACAGAGCATGCCTGGACTCCCAAGCCACTGAGCCCAGTAGTTAAAGAGAAGATTCTGGGCAATACAGAAGACCCACCTGGCTCCTTATCCCTCCGTGTCATTATATCACACCAGAGCCTGCTGCCAGCCGAGAGCTCTGCTTCCAACAGCCTGGGGAACCTGCAGTCTCAAGGGACGGTGCCAGCATGGTTCAAAAGTTCACACAAAGATATTTCACAAAGATAGCTCAGATTGAAAACTAGTCTAATAACCGCTCTGGAAAGTAGCCCCTTGCCATGGGTGTTTTGAATGGTACTATTAAAAAAAAAAAATTAACAGCCGGGCGTGGTGGCACACGCCTTTAATCCCAGCACTCCGGAGGCAGAGGCAGGTGGATTTCTGAGTTCGAGGCCAGCCTGGTCTACAGAGTGAGTTCCAGGACAGCCAGGGCTATACAGAGAAACCCTGTCTCAAAAAACAAAACAAACAAACAAACAAAAAAACTACAGGCAAACGTCTAAAACAGAGTCTCTGGCCAGTGAGAAGAAGAAGGAAAGAGTAAGAGAATGAAGCCAGGAGAGAAAAACTAGAAATGAAAATCTAGCTGGCAAGATAAATGTCTGGGTGGCAGCATGAGGGCTCGTTCCTAATACAACTTCCAGGTTCTCTGAAGAAACAGAAGGAAAACCCACAGCAAATGCGCAGGCCCACAACCTCACAACACCCCGAGGGATGCAGTTTTACTGCTGATGGCCATGGACTCCAACAAGCTTATGAGGTTTGTGTACAAACAATTTCTACACACGACAGGATGGGTTAAGTGACTGCTGTTGCTTTTCCTTTGGGGGAGTATGCCTATGTGTGGAAGACAGAGGACATCTTGGGGTGTCATTCCTCAAGCATCATCTACCCTCCCCTGTCCCCCCCCAAAAGGGCCTCTCACTGCCCTGAAACTTGCCAAGTAGGCTAAGCTGCCTGGCCAATGAGCTCCAGACATCTATCTGCCCGGCTCTGCTTCCGCAGTGCTGGGATTACAAGCCCTTTCTAACATTTCCAGTTGTTCCTTTTTCCCATGGGTTTCTTGGGATCAAACTTGGGTCCTCAAAGCAAGCACTGAATTTATCCTCCCCATCCCCACTTTTTCCGACAAGGTCTCTCACACGTGGCTCAAGCTGTCCTCAAACTCACCATACAGCCAAGGATGGCTTTGAACTCTTGATCTTCCCACCTGCACCTCCCAAGTGCTAGGATTACAGGCTCGTGTGACCATGCTGGGTTTATGCAGTGCTATGATTGAACCTGGGGTGTTGTGTATGCTAGGCAAGCAGCCTACCAGCTGATCTACGGCCTTTGGCTTGCTATTGCTTCTTAAGTAGAATCATATGTCTGAACTAACCAACAGTAAGAGAGCTGCTACGCATGGTATTAATTATTTTTTTCTCTCGGATTTCCTCCCACATGAAGCAAGACAGGGAAAAAAAGTACAGCAGTGTGGCTCATTCCCTACCCACTGGCTGAGCTGGGTGTAAGGAGCACACGGAGGGCCGGGAGCTGGGATTTAAAAAGACAGATCTGAGAGGAAGAGAAACAAGGGTTGCTTCTTGCTACATTCTTCTGGCCTTCCCACTGTAGATGCTCTACCCAAGAGGCACGCCCACTCCCTACAGCTTCCCAGTTCCTGCTCAGAAGGAAGATATAGATGCTCTCCTCCCCTTCCCTCACAGGCAAAACTGGGCCAGAAAGGAGCAGAGGTCTGGGGCCCTCTGGGGGTGGGGGTGGGGGTGAGAAGGCATCATCAGGATGCTACAGGAAGTTCTGGACAAAGATCCAGGGACCCACCACATCCCTGATGAAAAAGGCAAAGGGAGGTTTGATGAAAGAGAGGCTTGGCATTGTGGCCCACTTCCTACCAGAAGCTTGAGAGACAAAGGAAAGCTCAGCCTTTGGAGACAGTATCAACATCTACAAGACAAATACAGCCCAGAAGCCAGAACTGACCCTACGCAGCCAGTAAAATGCTTGCCTAGTCAGCAAAATGGCCAACATCTGTACTGTGTGAGCTTTGGGCTCCAGGCATTAAGTGATTCTGGTCAGAGATTTCTCCAACCAACCTTGTAATGCTCAGGGTAACATCGAAGTTACTTGCCCAAAAGTCCAGGTCGAGTCTTAAAGAATGGGATTCAAACCCAGGCACCCTAGGCTTCGTCACTCACTGACAGTACCATGAGGCCTTTCAAGTGCTGAGGAATTCATTTATTAAATTTGCAAAATATATTTATATTTTTACAAGAGTGAGTCCTCACAAAACCTGGATGTACTCTCCCTTCCCAGAAATACTTATCAAAAAATTGGAGGATACAAGAAGACAGGCCTTAACAGTTGGAGCCCAAGTACAGCTGAGTTTAGAGGCAGAGAGGACCAATGCACACAGTGTATGGTAAAGTCAAGAACATGGCGCCTGCTCCACACTAAGGACAAACTCTCCCTGAAAAGGAAGTAAAGATGGATGCAAAACCCAAAACCATCCAATTGTGCTTCAAAAGCGAAACATACAGTTACAAACATTAACAACTATGAATACAGTGAACAGAGCGCAGAGAGAAAGCTCACTAAACATACATGCCAGCAACACACCCACACAAAAGACGGGGAGAAACTCATTAATCCTCGTGTCCTCATCTGGACGGTAAACAATCATACAGGATGGGCAGGCACACACAGACACACACACACACACAGACACACATACACTCTAGTACTGGAAGCACTGGCAATTTTTTTCCTATTCAGCTTATTTCTGAAATCTAAAACTGCAGGTAGAAGCTGACAATATAATGATCCCAAACTGTCAAAGGCCACGGGACAGTAAGCATGATAATAAAGTGTCCCAGGGCTGGAGAGATGGCTCAGCAGTTAAGAGCACTGACTGCTCTTCCAGAGGACCTGCGTTCAATTCCCAGCAGCCACATGGTGGCTCACAACCATCTGTAACAGGATCCCATGCCCTCTTCTGGTGTGTCTGAAGACAACAGCTGCAGTGTACTCACATACATAAAATAAATTTTTTAAAAAGAAAAGTGTCCCAGGGTAGGTGTGGTACCTCTCCTATCCTTGGGAAATGCATCTTCTTTATGTTTTGGTCAAGATGAGGGGATGGGAGAGAAGAAACACAAACTAGCAGACAGACCTCAACAATTAGTCCATCCAGCAGCAAAGACCTTGCCCTGGGTGCATAGCTAGACTGTCCCATTTTTGGGAGGTAGCACTGGAGGCAGCCGGTCAGAGGGGACGTGCCAGAGGGGCTCTCTGCTCTTTCCCTCTAACTGGGAGTTTAAGAAAGAGCTTCCCCTAGGAGATAATCCCCAAATCAGTAACAAAGATGGAATTATTTTAGTGGTTAAGTTTTCTGTGTATACACAGAACAAATGCTTTACAAAACAAGAATGGAAGCCGGGCGTGGTGGTACTCACCTTTAATCCCAGCACTTGGGAGGCAGAGGCAGGCAGATTTCTGAGTTCGAGGCCAGCCTGGTCTACAAAGTGAGTTCTAGGACAGCCAGGGCTCTACAGAGAAACCCTGTCTCGAAAAACCAACCAACCAACCAACCAAACAAACAAACAAAACAAGAATGGCCAGGGTAAGGACACATTTCTTTATGAAGTTCCAGCCCTTGAGAGGCAGAGGCAGGTGGATCACAGTGAGTTCCAGGCAACCTAGTCTACATAGCCAGTTCCAGGCCTAGTAGTCAAACCCTGTCTCAACAAACTAACAAAACAAAAACATCAGACTCGCACACAGCATTGTCTTACAGGGGAGACTACTCCGAGGGGCTGATTTCCAGCTGTTAGAATACAGCAAAATCTATTCCTGATAGATTCATTAAATCAATAAATATTTATCACAACTTTCAAGATGTTTCCTTTTTTAAAAAGTCTTTGTTTTGTTTGTTTGTTTTTCAAGACAGGGTCTCTCTGTGCCACCTTGGCTGTCTGGAACTAGCTCTATAGACCAGACCCGACCCGCATCCAAATCACAGTGATCCTCCTGTCTCTACCTTCCAAGTGCTGGGATCAAAGGAGTGAGCCACCACCTCTCAGCTTTCTCTTTCTTTCATTCTTTCTTTTTATTTTGTTCTTCTTATTATTATTATTATTATAATTTTGGTTTTTGTTGTTTGTTTTTCGAGACAGGGTTTCTCTGTATAGCCCTGGCTGTCCTCGAACTCAGAAATCCGCCTGCCTCTGTCTCCTGAGTGGTGGGATTAAAGGCGTGCGCCACCACTGCCCAGCTCATTTATTTCCTTCTTTCCTTTCCTTTCCTTTCTTACTTTCTTTCTTTCCTTCCTTCTTTCTTTTTTAAGGTTTATTCGTTTATTTTATTTCTATGAGTACACTATAGATGTCTTCAGACACGCCAGAAAAGGGCGTCAGATCTCATTACAGATGGTTGTGAGCCACCACGTGGTTGCTGGGATTTGAACTCCGGACCTCTGGAAGAGCAGTCAGTGTTCTCAACTGCTGAGCCATCTCTCCAGCCCTCAGCTTTCATTTCTTATAATGAGAATTTTATTTAGTTTCACAGCAACTCTAATATCCTTCAAAAACACCTAATACAGACCTTGAGATCCATTCCTGAATAAGATCCAGATCTTAATCTCTGAAGGAAAGAAATAGACAATAACAAATTTTTGTGTGTATGAGAAATTAATTTTAACTTCAGTACTTTAAGGGGAAAAAAAGGCTAATCCCAGCTACACATTTTTTACTGTGAATCTAGTGTGCCAACTTATGTGGTTTTTATTATCATCATTCTTTTCCTTTTTTGGTTTTCTGAGACAGGGTCTCTACTACATAGCTATGGCTGTCCTCAAACTCACAGAAATCCACCTGTCACTGCCTCTCAGGTGCTGGGATTAAAGCCATGACAATTTATACCAGAGTCACCTAGGAGATCCTCTGATCCAGGCCACCCTGAAAAGCAGTTGTCTGTTCAAAAGGCATAGGACGGACAGCTGCAAGCAAGGATGTCATGGGTCCCCGTCCTCATTTTAGTATGTGACTCTTTAGCTTATTATTTTTTTTTTCCAAGATGGGGTTTCTCTGTATAGCCCTGGCTGTCCTGGAACTCACTTTGTAGACCAGGCTGGCCTCGAACTCAGCCTCTGCCTCCGGAGTGCTGGGTTTAAAGGCATGCGCCACCACGCCCGGCTATTAATAGCTTACTTTTAAGTGACTTAAAAATTTAGTGGTGAGTCTTCCAAAGTGGCTTTTAGCTACTCGGGATAATACTACTGGGTGATCACGAAGGTTCTTCAAGTAGCTGGTTTGCTGAAACCAGGCTTTCCAGTGGGAACAGAAGGCTGTGAGGATAACACACATTCCAATCTCACGTTCCTATCTCATTCTTTCTTAACACTCAGCCTCCACCAAGAAAGCATATGGAGGTAAAGCCACTGCGGGCACCACACCCTTCCAATCCAGCTGGTTCCCACCTCTGCCCAGAGAGCTATAGGGTCTGAGACATCCGCCCCAGGCCAGCTTTCCTGGCTCCAACATTTTGTTTAGACCCAACCGTCAGGAAATGTTGCCCTTCCTTAGAGGATCTGTTGGTTTTACTCTGTTTTCAGTTTCTTTTTTTCTCTTCTAGTCCACACAGAGCCTGTTTAACTGGGACAGTATCTTATGAGGGAATCCATCCTCCCTCAGGGGTCCCCTTCTACTCCCAGGGCCCCCTTTGGATTCAGTGGAGATCACTGGCACTGATCCTTTTATTGTCTCTTTCTTTTATTGTTATTTAAAGACTGGCCAGTTATGGTGTGTGCATATCTGTAATCCCAGCTCTCAACTGGGAGGCAGAGGCAGGAACAGGAGTTCCAGATCATTCTTGGAAAGTGAATTCAAGACCAGCCTTAACTCCACTCCACGATACTCAGTCTCAAAAAAGCAAAGCAGAAACTGTTCACGACGCAGACTGAGGACTGAGTCTATTTTTTTAAATCCAGGTTTTCATATTTTCTTGCTGTTTCCCCCCCCCCTTTAAAGACATTTGTATGTTTCTGCTATGAATTGGCATCTCACCAAATAAATGATATTTCCAAAGATGCTGCCTCGGAATTTTACTGACTGTAAGTATTTAAGATCAAAGATTCCTTCAATCCACTAGTGGACTTCTTTCACCAGTATAGGCTTTGTGATACAAAGCGATTACTTAAGAGAGCATACAGACAACTCAAGAAAGAAAACAGCCAAGCCCCTCTGACTAAGAGCTGACACTCACAAGACAGTCACTGAACAACAATAGAAGCAGACGCTCCTCCAAGACAAAGTATTTCAGGGATGATAATATTTCCTTCCACTTGGTCAATGGGGATGCCAATAGGCAGCCCACATCATCAGAAGCAGGAACTGGCCAAGGGGGACCTAGAATTTACATCTGCTGAACTCTTCACTCCACACTACCTCCTCAAGACTTTGATATTTTAAGACACAAAATTAGGGGGACTGTAGCTACAATTAAATGCTTAGGAGTACTGTTGCTCTTGCAGAGAACCTGGGTTAGACTACCCCTCAAGACGGACCTGGTAGTTCAAATCCTCAACTCCAGCTCCAGGAGATGCAAAGCCCTCTTCTGGCCTTCAGAGCCAGTCACTGTAGGCCCACAGTACACATACATAGATGCAAACAAAACCCCCATACACACAAAATAATAAAACAAAATTCTGGTGTTTAGTCAAGTCATAGATTACACATGATAAAAAAGGAGGCGTGACTGTAAAGATATAATGTCAAATCCGTGTTTCCATATGTCCACTCCTTTTTGTCCAACAGCCCTACACCCTTGGCCAAAAACCAACATCTCATTCAAGCAAGCAGATTTGGTTTCCGAGCCCAGAACAGATGATAAAAATCATTACAGGAATCGTTACAATGTCAAGTAGTAACAGGTGGATGACTGAAATAGGGGATGGGCAGGGCAGACAACCGGTCCTGGGGTTGAACCTTAGTGCTTAACTAAGACACTGCTTGTTGAAATTCTTAGAATACTCCAAGTTTCTTTGGTGACCTTGGGCCAGTCACACCCTGATCAGAAAATGATGCTGGAACCCCAGTGGTGCTCCCAGACCACAGAGCACCTCTTCTGGGGAGATCAAAAGGATTTTTAGGAAAGGGTCCTGGGTGACACCCCTACATAAATGGAATGGGGGTGTTTCGTTTAATTTTGTTCTTTTAAATGGGCTTGGCCTTTAATCCCTCCAGCCTTTACAACATTCCAAAGTTTCTTAAAAAAAACTGAAGAGTTACTGTTTCCAACTCTTACAGTTACAGTGATCCAGCCTTAGTCTCTGCATTTCCTGGAGTTGTTGGCTCAATATGAACTACAAGGGGGAGAAGCAATTACTCCAGTCAGCCAGCAAAAAAGAAAGCCAGCTTGGATACCAATAACCAGGAAAAGTCAAGTCACTTGTAGGGCTGCCAAAGTCACCAGCAGTCCCTCATTTACAATGCAAAGGTAAAGAGACGACTCAGAGGGCGCCAGAATCCCAGAGAGAATTGCAAATCATACGCCCAGCGGCACCGGGGCACAAACCACCCAGTTCTCACACGCCAACGCCCTCGACTTCCTAAAGCTGGAGCTATAAACTTGGAAGGACCGCTATTTTACAATGAAGTTTTGAGTTGGTGAGTGCTGTCGTCCAAACTAACTTTTCTGTCTCTTTAGGAAAACTTTTATACAGACAAAACATTTGAAAAGGTTAAAACCCCCAAAGATTACAATTTTTGAACACAGAACAAAATTTAGTCCCTAGCTTCAAAGACTGTTTAGAATCTTCTAGATGAACTACAAAGGAGTGAGCGAGATACATCGAGAAAGAATAAACCACTCTCGCTTGAGTCTGACAACGGTACGCTTCATTACTTCTATGAAATTCCCTTCACACCCCAGACACCCGCAACTCCAGGGGTGTTCGTAGCCCTGATGATGCCAAAATATTCTACCGGAGGTGGGACAGCGTGGTGACAATCCTGACATGCTTCGGCTCCCGGGAAGTTAATGGGAATTAAACCACAGCAGCCCTCCTTTGTGGCGCTTTGGCCGGAACAGCAAAAGGGAGACAATGAGCGGTCTGTGCGCAGTTCCACGCCGATTGGCTGGTCACCCCCACTCCCCGAAACCCCTGATGTCATGGACTTGGAATGCAGGCAGGGAGGAAGGAAGGAGAGGATTTGGGGAGGGGGACGCCTCTCATCTCTTTCCCAGGACAAACGTCTGAGAGATAAACCCTGGTGCATTCTTGAGATGAGTACACGGCAAATAACCAGATTTCAATCACTCCAAAATTGCAACACGCCACAGCAAATAAACCCCGAACAAAAGCGACCCTGCCGAGATATCGTGACAATTCAACGCGCTGCAAACTTCTCAGGATTGCATTTCTAAGTCTCTCATCTACAGCTGATCTGGCTCGCAGGCTGCGCGTTCAGGCTTTGTCTGGTCTTCCCGCACCAGCGGCGATTGCATCAAGGCACCACCGACGGGCTCCCTTTCCGCCCGCGGGTCCCAGGGGTCGGCGGGACACTCTCCCATGGAGGAGGAGGAGGAAAGGAACAATGAGGGGCCCGGGTTGGCCACGTAACCGCCCAACTTCGCTTGTGGGAGGAGGGGGCCGGGATGGGATGGGAGGAGACGCAGGGTCCCACGGCAGCCCCAGCCCAGGCGGATGGCGGGGGCGGCAACTCCCAGAGACCCAGTCGTGAGGCAGGGCCCCGCCTAAAGGCCACGGGCCACTCAGGAGCGCCCCCTTCCCGGAGGGGCGCACCCTACAGCCTTCGAGCGGGCCCCACGGAGCTGCGGGACTCCAAGCGTCCGGGAATCCCACCGCCCGCCGAGGCCGCGACGCGGGAACAAAGCCAGCACCAACGCGTGCGAGCCAGGCTCCGCGAGCCGATGAGCATCTCTCTCTCCCGCAGCCTCGACGTCTGTCCGCGGCGGCTCGCAGCTCCCCCACCGCCGCGGCAGATCCCCCCCAGCCCTCCCGCGCGCGTACCTTGTTCTTAACTTCGGCGGAGAGCCCGTAGGAAGGGCCCTTGTTGAAGTGGGTCATGGCTGTTTTGGACGACGGGAAGGGGCTGCGCTCGGACTCTGGGGGGGAGGTCAGTCGCCCTCGGTGTCCCTGCTCTTAGCCCCAGCGGCGGCCGCACGGGTGATGCACGAGCTCGCTCCCCTGCGCGGCGCCGGAGAAGCCCGAACGCCGCAGACGGACGCGGATGATGCTTCGAGGTTCGCTCGGACTCGAGTCCCGCAGAGGTTCCGGGTGGCTCTGGACTGGGACCGGCTGCCCTGCTCGCTGCCCGCTCCGCGGCTCCGCACGCTCTGCCCCCAGCCTGGTCTCCCACCCCCACCTCCGGGACCTCCAGGGATTGGCCGGCGAGCCCAACCAATGGAGCGCCGCCTCCTCCTCCTTCGCCTGCTCCGGGGCTTCCCGGCCAATGGCAGCGCGGCGGGCGCGGCGCTCCCTCTCGCGGGGTCCCAGCCCCCGGCCCCGCCCTCACGCCACCGAGGACCTCGGCGCCCCTCCTCCCCGCTGGTCAGCGGGCTGCGGCCGCCCCGCCCCGGCGCCTAGGGGCTTCCCAGCCGCCTCGGTTCTCATCGACTCCCAGGCATCCGTGGCGCTCTGACGGTGGAGGGGGACAGGAAGCTCCCCGAGCTGGCCCGCCGCTGACCGGCCACTCCATCCGTCTCCTCCCGGACTGCAGCGCGCCCAGAGGTTGCGCTGGAAACCCCGGGAGCAGCCTCCGGGTCCACGTGCCAGGCCGGGGGAGGCCTGCGTGGACATCTGCCAAGTCTCCCTCCCACGCAGCTGCCGCACCTGTGGGGCTGACCTCTGCCTCCGTCAACGCTCTTTGCCAAAATCCTGCTCATCCTGTCTAAACTTTGAATGCAGAGCGAAAGAAATTGGGAAAGTGCTTTGGCAGAGCCTGGTTTAGGGGGAGAGGGGAGGACGGCTTTTTAGGTCCTTTTCTGGATTCCCACCAGTTGCTCTCTGCAAGCACATTCACCGGGGGTTCAGCCAGCCCAAAAGTCTAGGTAATTCGTTTGTTTTTAGTTGTTTGTTTTGTTTTTCGAAACAGGGTTTCTCTATATAGTCCCGGCTGTCCTGGAACTCACTCCAGGCTGGCCTCGAACTCAGAAATCCTCTGCCTCCCAAGTGCTGGGATCAAAGGCTTGCGCCACCACCGCCCGGCTTCGTTTGTTTTTAATTAGAGGGCTGCCTTGACTGAGAAGTCTACCTGCTTTTGTTTGTTTTGTTTTGTTTGTTTTAATCTCTTTGAATCAGCACTCTGTATTCTTTCCCGGTCCCCTTTCCTTTCTTCTGATCTCAAAGGCAAACTGATAGAGGAAAGGTGAGAACAGAGAGAGAGAGCGCTGTCCCCTGCCTGTGTTCCTGGCACTATGCAGGGCTATCTATATGTCTTTGAAAGGTTAGCTCATTCACTTTCCCAAAACTTACTCGGTAGGCTTCATATCCGTTTTAGTGGCTTGAAGGCTGCAACTCAGAGATTCCTAATATGACAGAGATCACTGCCTCCAGAGTGTCACCTCTTGCCTTGGTGTCTTGGGACACATGTAGGACAGGTTTCAGTCCTCTGGGTCTCAGTATGTTGGTTTATGTTTCCCAAATACAGCTGACATTCCAGAAGAGACTACAGAATCTTTCTGGGATAGAAATAAGGGAGTGTGGCATAGTGTCTCAAGCTTTCTATCCCAGCACAAAGAGGATTGCTGTGCACTTGAACCGGAGGTCTGCCTGAGCTGCAGAGAAAAGAAAAAGGCACAAATCTTTTGTCAGCTGAAAGAATTTTTCATCGACGCTATAAGGTGCAACGCGATAGAGCAGTAACGAGTCAAACAGGCAGAAACGTGAAGTGACTTCCAATGATTTACTGATTGATTCTGAAGGTACTTAGAATAATTAGGGCATTCTTTCCACAGAAAGATGATGCAGCTGACCCAGTATGGTGATACAAGCAGTTGGGGCTGTTTTTCCAGTCGGGTGATAGTGGCTCTCTGTCATCCACAAGACCAAACCCACTTTTTAGGACCAATACTTGAGCCAGATATGAAGTCGAAATTACAACCCTCATCGCCCCCCCCCCCCCAGCTCTCCTTCAGAATCCCAAACCTCAGGGCTTCTATTTGGCCACAGTGGGTAAGGAATCTTGGTCACTGCCACTTGACTAGCCTAAATCATACTTGGTAGAATGCGTGGGGGTTTTATTCAGCTCTGTCATCAAAGGCGAGGTTTCTAGTGCTTAACAGGGTTGTCTTTAAGGACTACAGAGTGTCAAAGGTTTGTAATGTGAAGTGACACTGCCAGTTGATAGTGGCAGCAGTCACAACGATGGGCATTTACTTAACGCTCCTGTTCCCCCGTGTGGCTTCAAAATGGACATTTGCATTGTTCCTTTAGACAGCCATTATCCTCTCCAAAGTACACGATGTTCTGGGCACTGCCACTAACACTTACAAAGTACTGTTGGTCCTAGTGGGCTCTGTCGGTGCACCCGAGGGTTCCTCTTCTCATCTAACTCGCTGCTGGGAGTGAGTAATGCTGTGTTCAAGAGCGAATGTGGAGGCAGGTATCAGGGAGCACTCCTTCAGTCCTAGGGCCCTCGAGGTAGAGGTGTGTGGATCACTGTTTGTTCAAGACCAGCCAGTGCTGGTCCTAAAGAAGGAAAGAGAAGGGAGGGGTATAAAGACTTTTAGAATTGGGTTAAGTGGGCCAAGAAATATCTCAGTGGTAGAGGGGCCGAGTTCAAATCCCAGCACATGGTGGCTCACAACCATCTGTAACGAGATCTGACGCCCTCTTCTGGTGCATCTGAAAACAGCTACAGTGTACTTACATATAATAAATAAATCTTTTAGAAAGAAAGAAAGAAAGAAAGAAAGAAAGAAAGAAAGAAAGAAAGAAAGAAAGCTGAGTGAGTGAGTGAGTGAGTGAGTGAGTGAGTGAGTGAGATGGCTCAGAAAGTAAAGGCACTTGCTTCCAAACTTGCTGGGCGTGCGCATGGGTGCGTCCTGCCAGCAAGGGTGAGTCTTAGGTCCTCTCTACCCTTGCCAACATTCAGTGTATTTCTATGGAGTGGCAGCTCATTGTTTCAATTTCAGGATTTCTAATACGTACATTTGACATCTTCTCTTGTACTCACTTGCTACCTGTATTTTTTAAATTCTCTTTGAAGTCTCACCCCTCTCCCCCTCCTTTGAGATAGGGCTTCCATTTGCCACCGTGGATGATCTAGAACTCAATATGTTAGTGGTTCTCAACCTATGGGCTAAGACCCTTTGCGGGGAGTTACATATCAGATATTTACATTAGGATTTGTAACAGTAGCAAAATTACAGTTATGAGGTAGCAATGAATAATTTTATGGTTTGGGCCAGAACAACATGAGGACCTGTATTAAAGGGTCGTACATGAAGGGTCGCATTGGGAAGGTTGAGACCACAGCAATATGTCAACCAAGCTGGTCTTGAACTCATGAAGATTTGCTTGCTTTTGCTTGGGGTTAAAGGTATGCACTAGCATGCCTGGATATTTATTTGTTTGTTCGTTAGTTAATTAACTAATAAGAGAGACAGTGCCCAACTGTGTAGCCTACACTGGCCTCAAACTCATGGCAATTCTCCTGCCTCCGCTTGTAAGAGTACTGGTATTATAGACATGAGTCACCATGCCTAGCCAACTGTTTTTTCTGACAGTGTGTCCTTCACTCACCGTTAAGATGAATTCAGAAAATCCTGACCAAATTCTAACGAGAGAGTGTGTCACCAGGGAGATCCTGAAAATCTTAAGCATTTTATTGTTTCCAAATGTGAAGAGCACTTTCAATTGAAGTGGGCACTCTTAAACCGTGTAACTACATTTCCAGATCCCCATTAGTTGAAAGCGGGCATTGGAGAGGTGTGAAGGAAGTTTGCTGTTTGCTTTAGGACGGATTCTTCCAGGCGAAGATAGCTCAGTCGGTACAGTGCCTGAAGCGCAAGGGTCTGAGTTCGAATCCCAAATCGCACCTCTTTAAAAAAGGTAAGAGTGGGTGATGTCTAGAGCACATAATCCCAGGGAGGAGGAGCCAGGTCTCTGGTTCTAAATCAGCCAGGCAGCCTATCCAAATTATTGACTGCCAGGCTAATTAGGGACCAAGAGAGATGGCACCTGAGGGAGAAGAGCCGAGATCATCCTCTGAGCTCCACATGCACAAACCTTAAAACCAGGCCTAGGATAGGATGATTTTCTAAAGACTACTGGAATCCCTGGAGAATTTAAATAATTATTTTACAGGTGACATTTTTTGGAATATGTTATAAAAACTACTCTGGTTTTCAATTTTTAAAAATTCCTTATTGGGCTGGAGAGATGGCTCAGTGGTTAAGAGCGCCAACTGCTCTTCTGAAGGTCGTGAGTTCGGATCCCAGCAACCATATGATGGCTCACAACCATCCATTATGATATCTGATGCCCTCTTCTGGGGTGTCTGAAGACAGCTACAGTGTACTTACATGTAATAAATAAAAATTTAAAAATAAAAAATAAATTCCTTATTTATTCACTTTACATGCTGATTGGCTCCTCCGAGTACCCCTCCCCCCATACCCTCCTCCTTTTCTCCTTAGAGAGGGGGAGACCACTCGTGGGTACCAACCTACCCTGGTACATCAAGGCATATCAGGATTAAGTGCATCCTCTCCCATTGAGACCAGACAAGGCAGCCCAACCAGGGAAAGGGGGGATGCAAAGGCAGGTAACAGAGTCAAAGACAGCCTTTGCTTCAGTTGTTAGGGGACCCACATGAAGACCAAGCTGCATATCATTAGGATGGGTGTCAAATTAGGCCAGTCATTGGTTGGCATAGTGAAACTGCCACCATCACTATAGTTCTTTTTTTTGTTTGTTTGTTTGGTTTGGTTTTTCGAGACAGGGTTTTTCTGTATAGCCCCGGCTGTCCTGGAACTCACTCTGTAGACCAGGCTAGCCTCGAACTCAGAAATCCGCCTGCCTCTGCCTCCCGAGTGCTGGGATTAAAGGCGTGCGCCACCACGTCCGGCTCACTATCACTATAGTTCTTGCACATTAGGGCTGTTATGATGTAAAGTAGAGGTTACTTGAACACAGCCATTGTGATATTGTATTTGATCTGATAGCCAGGCTCAATAGTAAGTGATGGGCAGTTTGCCTATCGCTGTCATAAAACACTGAACAAAAGCATTTTGAGCAGGAATGGGTTTATTTCATCTTATATTTCTGGGTAACTGTTCATCATCAAGGGATGTCAGGGCCAGAGCTCTGGGTAAGTAGAGACTGAAGCAGACCGCCTGGAAGACTGCTCTTACTGGCTTGCTGGCTCTGGCTTGCTCAAATACTTTCCTTACATAACTGGAGGACTGCCTGCCCGGGAATGGCACAGCCCACGGTGGGCTGGGGTCCTCTTCCATCTACTAACAGCTAAGAAAATGCCTCAGACAAGGTTCCCACTGGCCAATCCGGGGGAGGCAATGTCTCAGTTAAGGTTCCAAATGGCAGGATATGTAGAGCGGACAACTGAAGGTAACTATGACAGACTATTCTGTGGAGGAGATACCCTGAACAAAGGGACGAAGTAAAGTAATGGTCCCCACTCTGGTGCCACATTCCAGGCCTCACTATGGTTTTCCAAAACCTTAGATCATCTGATTTAAGAAGGGATCAGAATACTAATGCTGTTTAATTCCTTTGTAAACTTGTTTACTCTGAATGTGAAAGCCAGAACACCTTTCTGAAACTCAACTTCTCGAGCACTGAGGCAAGGGAAGCTCTAGGTCTGTTCAAAGTTGCTGGGCACCCTTTTCTTAAAATAATTATATGTAGGTGTATCTCCAGCGCAGGCGCGCGCGCGCGCACGCGCGCGCGCACACACACACACACACACACAATTGCACTCATGAATGCAATTCAGTTTCCTTTTAGTAATGAAGATGCTTGGATTGCTTCAGTGATATTTAAAGCATTCATATAGGAAGCCTAAATCAATTTTCTGTTCCCCTTCCCATTAGATTATAAATTTCAAGGGGGGCAGGAACCATTCTGTCCAACAGTGTATTGCCCCAATAGTTCACACAAGGCGACCACTATAGAATATTTATCTTGTAAGAAGAATGAGTTGGGGCTAAGGGATGAACTCCACGGTGGGAGAGCTGCCTGGCGTGGGCAAAAGCCCTGCTTTACCTCTCAGCAAGGCAACAATGAGATGTTTCCTTTGCCTCGTTTCTACAAACAGCTTACAAATGCATCTCTTTTCTATGCCGCCTCTGTATGGAGGTGCACTGTTTCGGGCCCAGTGCTGCCTGGTTCATGAATACGTCTGCACTCAAATGCATTCTTTTTTTTTTTTTTTTTTTTTTTTTTTTGGTTTTTCGAGGCAGGCTTTCTCTGTATAGCCCTGGCTGTCCTGGAACTCACTCTGTAGACCAGGCTGGCCTGGAACTCAGAAATTCGCCTGCCTCTGCCTTCCGAGTGCTGGGATTAAAGGCGTGCGCCACCACGCCCGGCCCTCAAATGCACTCTTAAAAGTCATTGTTTTGAGGTTGGGGATTTAGCTCAGTGGTAGAGCGCTTGCTTAGCAAGCACAAGGCCCTGGGTTCAGTCCTCAGCTCTGAAAAAAAAAAGTCATTATTTCACGGGGCAGTGGTGTCATGCACCCCTTTAATCGGGAGACAGAGGCAAGCAGATTTCTGAGTTGGAGGCCAACCTGGTCTACAGAGTGAGTTCCAGGATAGCCAGGGCTACACAGAGAAACCCTGTCTCGAAAAACCAAAAGAAAAAAAAAGAGTCATTGTTTCTTCTTTTTATCTGAGTCAGACAGGGTCTCATGAAGACCAGAATAGACTGTGTAGCTGAGGATGACTTCATATTCCTGATCCTCCTCTCTCTACCTCATGCTCTGCTGAAATATATATTATACATATTTTATGTGTATAATATTTATACATAAATATATATTTATATATAATATTTTGTGTATTTTATAACAAATATATATTTATTATATATTTTTATGTGTATAATATATATTATATTATATAAAATATGTTAAATTTTATATATATACAATTTTGTTTTTGTTGTTTTGTTTTGTTTTCGTTTTTCGAGACAAGGTTTCTCTGTGTAGCCCTGGCTGTCCTAGAACTCACTTTGTAGACCAAGCTGGCCTTGAACTCAAAAATCCACCTGCCTCTGTCTCCCGAGTGCTAGGATTAAAGGCATGTGCCATCACTGCCCTGTATAAAATTTTGTTTTAATTTTTTGATAGTGCTTGGGATTGATGCCCAGGTCTTACCTTTGTTAGGCAAGTGCTTGCTCTTCCTCTTGGCTGTATCTGTGGCCCCCAATATCTTTTCATATTTAATAAATGAGCATAAGGGCTGGAGAGATGGCTCAGTGGTTAAGAGGTCCTGAGTTCAATTCCCAGTAACCACATGGTGGCTCACAACCATCTGTAATGGGATCCGATGCATTCCTCTAGTGTGTGTCTAAAGACAGCTGCAATGTACTCATATAAATAAAAATAAATAAATAAATCTTTAAAAAAATTAAATGAGCATAAAACAGCAGATAACAGAAGCCAGTTTATAGAGTCCTATCATTTGGTGAATCTGTATCATTCAATTCCGTTATTGTTTGTTGAGTGCCAACCCCGTACCAGTTCTTTTTAGGCTCAGGAATACTTGGGAAATGAGACAGGTAAGATCTTCTGGGACTTCCAGTCTAGGAGGCAGCAGGATATAGAATAGAGTCAACTACTATCAGGCATAGCAGGATATAGAACAGAGTCCAGTGCTACTAGGAACAGGGCAAAACAGCTGTGCTAAAGGCCAGGGTGTGTGTTAGGGAGGGCAGTTTGGGGAAGATTGCCTGTTCAAATGGAGATGTGATTATTGAGAAGATAAAGCGAGGATACATTCCAGGGAGAGGAGGAGCTTGAAACACAGAAAAGTAGCTGGAGGCTTGAGTGGGGATGGGGTGGGGATGGTGGCGTAGGAGGGTCAGGCAGCTATCTGAGCAAGAGGACTTTGAAGTTGTGAGGAGTTTGGCCTTAAACGGGCAATGATATGGATGATATGGTTTGGCTGGCTGGAGAGTATGCTCCTGAAGTCCAGGTGCCAGAGGCTTGCTCTGGTGAGTTAGTAGAATCCCTAAGAAGCGGGGCTTAGGTAGGTAAAAAGTGCTTACTGGAAAAGCATAAGGACCTGAGTTCCATCTTCAGAACCAACATAAAAACGTCAGGGCAGTGGTGCACACTCGTAATCCTAGCTGGGGGGTGGGGGGGTGGTGGTGGTGGGGGTGACGGGCTCAACCCATCAGCCAAAAGCAACCAGGCTCAACCCATCAGCCAAAAGCAACCGAGGAGACGACGGCGACGACGACGACACCTGAGGCCGATTTCTGACTTTCCACGCACTGCATACATATGAATGCACACACATGTGCACACAGACAAAGAGGCCTAGTGGGATGTGGATAGGTCATTTAGTGCATGGTCCTCTGAAAGGATCGGCACAGATCTCTAGGGACCTTAGTTCTCACAAGAATGGAATGTTATAAAAGGAGAAAGTCTGTCCCACCGCGCTTCTGGCCCCCAGTCTCAATAGGTGGTCTCTCCCTGTGCGTCTGTTCTGGTCGTGATGCCATCTGCCACGCGATGATGCCATCTACCACACCACTCCAGGGGACCTCACTAGGAGCTGCATGATTTTGTACTTTTAAAAAGCCTCCAAAACTTCCAGTTAAAGAACACACTGCCCCTTCCCTTTTTCTTTCTTGTTTGTGAGACAGAGTAGATAGCCCAGACTGGTGTCTACTAGCTAACTAGTTGGGGATGACCTTGAACTTCTGACCTTCCAGCCTCTCTCTCTCTCTCTCTCTCTCTCTCTCTCTCTCTCTCTCTCTCTCTCTCTCTCTCTCTCTCTCTCCTGGGACAGGATTACAGGCAAGTTTAACCACATCTAACCGCATGCCGTGCTGGGCCTCGAACCCAGGCCTTTGGGCTTGTGACACTCTATTAACTGAGTTACCTCTTGAACCAAGCTTTTATTTAAACCAGAATCAGATATATTTTAACATCAGGAAACAAGATGACAAGACAGGAGGTCCAAAGGGTTAAAAACAAAACAAAACAAAACAAACAAACAGACAAAACAACCCTTCTGTGTGTTTTTCTGATTTAAAGAAGGATTAAAATAAACCCGAATTAGTTAGGCATTAAGGTGATTTTTAAAAATGGAGTCTTGAGTAGTGTATGTTATGAAAAATATAATACCTGTATATGTTTTAGGCGGATTAACCAAACAACTGACCAGGCCAGGGTGGTTCCACGTGGAAGAGGTTTATTGAGCGGGTAGGGGAGGGGGCAGAGAAGAGGAGAAAGAGAGACAGAGGGGGGAGAGAAGAGAGAGAAGAGAAAAAGAGAGAGAGGAGGGGGGTGACTTTCTAATTTATACGGAGAATGATGTCACACCATTGAGGGTGGAGACTGAGCCACGTGGGCTGTGGGATTGAAGGTGGTTGTCCTGGCAACGCAGGTCAAGGGTCACACAGTTAAATGTGGCTTGGTGCTAACCTTGTATCTGCCCCAAACTGAAATTAAGTAGGTAGGTGAGGAGAGTGACTGGGGCCTGTAATTCCAGCTGCTTGGGAGGGTGAGGTAGCAGTGCCCCAAGTTCACAGCCTGCCTGAACTAGAGGGCGAGGGCAAGGTCAAGAGCAGCCTAAGCAAGCTAATTCTATCTGGTTTTAAATGAAAAAGTCAAGAGGGCCGAGTTGGTAGCACAGAGGCAGAGCATGGGCGTGGCAGGAGGGAAGGCCTACATTCAACCCTGAGGGAGCTGGAAAAAAGAGGTAGATGGACCCATTGTCCAGCCACCCTGGATACAAACTCGCCTATTATGTTATAATACTGGTTCAGCTGTGAGCTTATGCCTTAGGAGAGGAATGTGGTCAGCATAATAGGAAAGAATTTTTCCACTCCCTTTTGTGCACTCAGAACTGGCCTCCCCGTTCGTTTCCATCTTTCTCCAACTTTGCATTTTAAATTGTTTGGATTGTGACCATAGATTTAAAACAAAAACCAAAACCAAAACAACAAAACAAAACAAAACAAAACAAAACAAAACAATCACTTTTTTTTAACCTCACCTAAACCCCGGCCCCAATCAGTTTTCAAGGAAACCTTTTTGTAAAGGGGTTTGAATATACTTTTTGCGCGTGTAGCTCTTTGCTAGAAAAGTGTATGTGTGTGATTTATAGGCATTATTCCAAATGCCACCCCATCCTCCAACCCCACCAAAAACAAAACAAAACAAAAAAATCCCTTTCAGCTGTTGGAATGCATTTCTGAATGGCCTGATTTTGCTGTCTCACCAAGAGAGCTGTGGTCTGACTGTGTCCCCTAATTCACTCTGCAATGTGATAGCTTCCTCCGAAGATCAGACTGGCAGGGAGTCTCCGGGTCTGAGAGCCCCTCCCTTGGGTGAGATGCAGGATTTTATAAAAGAGACTTAGAGGACAACTGGCCCCTTCTGCTCTCAGAATTCTGTGCAATTCTGAGCCACAGGCTTCCCAGCCTCCTGAACAGCGAGAGATCAGCGTTTACTGTTTATAAATTACTCAGTATTTTGTTATGACAGCAGAAACCATGATGTGCCCAAGTGAGGGGAAGTCCAAGTAGTGTTTGGGCACGGTATACACAGTTTCAGTACATGGGAGGCTTAGGCAGGAGGATCATTTGAGTTCAGCGGTCCAAGCAAGACTAGCCTAGGTAGCAAGACACTGTGAAAAGAATAAAGAAAGGAAGGAAGAAAGAAAGAGAGAGGGGAGGGGGAGAGAGAGAGAGAGAGAGAGAGAGAGAGAGAGAGAACTACATTTTATTATTTTGTAGAAAATGTGATTTGTTTTTCTCTTGACACCAGTCAGTGTTTTTTTGTTTTGTTTTGTTTTGTTTTGTTTTGCTTTTTGAGCCAATTCTTATTAAACATTCTTAAGTAAGGTAAGAATTACAGGCAGGGCTGGTGAGATGGCTCAGCGGGTAAGAGCACCCGACTGCTCTTCCGAAGGTGATGAGTTCAAATCCCAGCAACCACATGGTGGCTTACAATCACCCGTAATGAGATCTGACGCCCTCCTCTGGTGCGTCTGAAGTCAGCTACAGCGTACTTATGAATAATAATAATAATAATAATAATAATAATAATAATAATAATAAAACGAATCCTTAGACCGGAGAGAGAAAGTGGGACCGACCGGAGCTGAACTGAGTGAGCGGGCCAACTGGAGCAAGCGGGGCTGGCTGGAGCGAGTGGGGCAGACCAGAGTGAGCAAGGTTGACCGGAACAAGGGGGAAAAAAAGAATTACAGGCAGAGGTCAAGTGTAGCCTAGAGGGTGAAGGTGCTTAGCTGTGGGCTGTTAAGCAGATGAGTTATTTGACCTCTGTAGGCTTTAACCATCTGGTTCTTAAGGCCAGGCAGACTTGTGACAATTAAACTGTTGCATTATTTCCAGTTGTGAGTCCCCAAGGCCTGTGGTATTACAGGGAAGTGGAACTTTGAGATGGCACGACCGGAGAGGGAGGAAGGTCACCGAGACCTTACGCCTCTTTCTCTCTCTCCTTAGCTTCCTTAGCTTCATAGCCACAGTCAAGTAAGTAACTGGCTTTGGCTCTACCATGTACTCCTGGCTCTGAAATATCTACTTGCTACAGTAATGGATTTAAATCTGACCATGACAGACTTAAATCTCTGAAAGCAAGAACCAAGACAAGCCAGGTGGTGGTGGCACATGCCTTTAATCCCAGCACTCAGGAGGCAGAGGCAGGTGGATTTCTGAGTTTGAGGCCAGCCTGATCTACAGAGTGAGTTCCAGGGCAACTAGGGCTACACAGAGAAACCCTGTCTCAAAAAACCAACAACAACAACAAAAACCAAGACAAACCTTCTCCCCTCCTCGTAAATTGATTTTCTTCCAGCATTTTGTTATCATGAGGGAAAACTAGCAAGAAGACTATTAACTCTGCCCAGATTCCCCTTTTAAATTAAAGTTTCATGTTACCTCTTGAAGACTGCTTTTTCACTTACATAACCATTCAAAAGTCTGGTTAATATACAACTTAAAAAATTGTTGTCCCTTTCAGACGTGAGCCAAAAAAACTGTTGCAATCAGGGCCAACCCAAAAAAGATGGACAAAGGTCGCCGAACAGTTCTCTTCAAACACACACATCTTTTCATCTAGCTCACTCACTCATTCAACAAATAACCACTGAGTGTCTTCTGTGTGTCAGGTTCTGTCCTGGGCTCTGAGAAGTCAGCTTATGAGCAAGACAAAATCTGGGCCTTGAAAGGGCACTGACTGCTCTTCTGAAGGTCCTGAGTTCAAATCCCAGAAACCACATGGTGGCTCACAATCTTTCTTATTTATTTATTTATTTATTTATTTATTTATTTATTTATTTATTGAGACAGGATTTCTCTGCGTAGCACTGGCTGTCCTGGAACTCTCTGTAGACCAGGCTGGCCTCGAACTCGGAAATTTGCCTGCCTTTGCCTCCCAAGTGCTGGGATCAAAAGCGTGCGCCACCACTGCCCAGCTTGGCATTTATTATTCAAACTTATTTATGAAAGAGGTATTTTTCTTTCTTTTTCTTGAGACAGGATCTCATATAAGGCTGGCCTCCACTTTACTATGTAGCCAAGGATGGACCCGAACTTCTTCTTTTATTTTTTGTTTTTTTTCAAGACAGGGTTTCTCTGTATAGCCCTGGCTGTCCTGGCACTCACTTTGTAGACCAGGCTGGCCTCAAACTCAGAAATCTGCCTGCCTCTGCCTCCCAAGTGCTGGGATTAAAGGCGTGCGCCACCAAGCCCGGCGGACCTGAACTTCTTATACTGCCTCTGCCTTCTGACTAACTGCACTGCCTTGTTCTTCTAGTGGGGGACTCAACTGTGCTCTGAGGACAGCTCCAAACAGCTTAGAGCTTAAGACACCCTCTTTGTTTTTGAGACAGGGCCTTATATAGTTATGGCAGGCCTCAAATTTACAGCCATTCTACCTGTCCTCTAAGTGCTGGATTCCTGGTGTGCCCCATCAGACACAGCCTGAAATGAGTGGGTCTCTGAGCTTTGCAGGTGCTTCCAACTGTGTAGGTGTTCCTAACCTACATTCCAGTGATCTGCTTTCAGTCACCAAGCAACACATGTGTGTCTGGAGGCCTCTTTCATATTCTCCTGTGTACCTTCAGCTCACCAGCCTTATCTCATCCCGCCTCTCATTTTCTCCAGGAAGCCTTTCCTGACCCTTTGTGCTCTTATCGTAGCAGAGCTGTTGCTAGCTTCCTGTGGTGGTCTGAATAAAAATGGCCCTCACAGATTCATAGGGAGTGGCATTACTGGAGGTGTGGCCTTGCTGGAGGAAGGGTGTCACTGAGAAAGGGTTTTGAGGTTTCAGATGCTCAAGCCAGACCTAATGGCTAGCATTCTCTTCCTGCTGCCTGCCGATCCGGCTGTAGACCTCTCAGCTACCACTCCAGCACCATGTACCTGGGTGCTGCCATACTTCTTCCTACCATGATGAAGACGGACTGAACCTTTGAACTGTAAGCCAGCTCCAAGTAAATGTTTTCCTGTTTATGAGATGCTGTGGTCATGGTGTCTCTTCACAGCAATAAGACCCTAACTAAGACACTTCCCATGACTTAGTTTTTTGTTGGTTTGAGACAGGGGCTCTATATAGCCCTGGCTGTCCTGGGACTCATGTAGACCAGGCTAGCCTCCCAAGGGCTGGGATCAAAGGTGTGCGCCATCATAACTGGTTCCATGACTTAGTTTTTAACACATCTTTTACAGTTTGTATACACTTGACCCAGGGAGTGGCACTATTAGAAAGTGTGGCCTGGGCTGGTGAGATGGCTCAGTGGGTAAGAGCACCCGACTGCTCTTCCGAAGGTGATGAGTTCAAATCCCAGCAACCACATGGTGGCTTACAACCACCCGTAATGAGATCTGACTCCCTCCTCTGGTGCGTCTGAAGTCAGCTACTGCGTACTTATGAAGAATAATAAGAAACAAATCCTTGGACTGGAGAGACCAACCGGAGAGAATGGGGCTGTCCAGAGCGAGCAGAGTCGAGCGGAGCGAGTGGGGGTTGACTGGAACAAGGGAAAAAAACAGTGTGGCCTTGTTAGAGTAGGTGTGTGTGGGTATGGGCTTTAAGACATTCATTCCTAGCTCAGTATTCTGCTAGCAGCCTTCAGATGAAGATGTAGAACTCTCAGGTCCTCCTGCACCATACCTGTCTGGATGCTGCCATGTTCCCACCTTGATGATAATGGACTGAACTTCTGAACCTATAAGCCAGCCCCAATTAAATGTTGTCCTTTATAAGACTTGACTTGAATCCCAGCACTCGGGAGGCAGAGACAGGTGGATTTCTGAGTTCGAGGCCGGCCTGGTCTACAAAGTGAGTTCCAGGACAGCCAGGGCTATAAAGAGAAACCCTGTCTCGAAAAAAAAAAGAAAAAAAAAAAAAAAGACTTGACTTCGTTATGGTGTCTGTTCAGAGCAACAAAACCCTAAGACAATATCCTAGAACCCAGTGTATCATAACTGACTAGTGGCTCTTTTTCACCAGACTATGTGGTTCTTAAATTTAGAGACTATTTTGTTTTCATCTGTGATAACAATACTAAACAAAGAGAGGAAGCAGGAAGATGGGGCAGGGAGGATGTGGTAGTGATAAGGGTTAAGACCTCTGACTGCTCTTCCAGAGGTCCTGAGTTCAATTCCCAGCAACCACATGGTGGCTCACAACCATCTGTAATGGGATTCAATGCCCTTTTCTGGTCTATCTAAGAACAGCTACAATGTACTCATATACATAAACTAAATAAATCATTAGGACTATCATTAGGACTGGTGAGATGGCTCAGTGAGTAAGAGCACTGACTGCTCTTCCGGAAGGTCCTGAATTCAAATCCCAGCAACCACATGGTGGCTCACAACCCCCCTTAATGAGATCTGACGCCCTCTTCTGGGGCATCTGAAGACAGCTACCATGTACTTATTTATAATAATAAATAAATCTTTGAGCCGAAGCAATTAGACACTGAGCGAGCAGGCCGACCGGAGCCAGCAGAGATCCTAAATTCAATTCCCAACAACCAGATGAAGCCTTACAACCATTTGTTCGGCTACAGTGTGTACTCATATACATAAATTTTTTTTAAAAAAACTTTAAAAAAAGTTGTCCTCTGACTTCCACAACATATATACACATTAAATAAAAATATAGCTTAAAAAAAAGAATTATCTCTAAGGGCTGGGGAAATGGCTCAGCCTGGAAAGATATGTGCTCCTAGGATTGACAGTTGAGTTTGACCCCAGGACACACACACACACAGAGACAGAGAACAGAGAGAGACAGAGACAGAGACAGAGAACAGAGACAGACAGAGAGATGGAGAGGGAGAGAGAGAATGAGAAGACTTTTCCCCAGTGCCTGCCCTTTCCGAGTTGTACTTATTTGGTCCAAACCCAGGAGCATGATTAGTTGTGGTCCTACTAAATTATCTAACTCAGCCTCCCCTGGTGTAGAAATACAGATGTGAGTTACCACACCCTACTCTAAAGGCTTAATTTTAAAGAAGCTAACATACAGCACCTACTGTTTGTGGAACATTACATATAGGGGTTTTTTTCCCTCTGAATTTTATATAACCCAGTGGTTATATTCCTTCTATATATGAAAGATGGCCCCGAAAAAGTAACTCATCAGGGTTCCTGTTGGGAAGGGGGGCCCATTCATTTACAGTTTCTACTTGGCTGCTTGGGGCTGGTTTCAAGGGTGGGAGGGTGATGAACACAGACCCCTGCCCTCATTCACAAAACCATCCTCAGCAGAGTTTTCTCCAGACACTGCTGAGACAGGAGAGTCCCCAGCAAGAGTATCTGCAGTCTATTGTATTTTGTCTGCTATGGACTGCCCCTAGGGTTCCTCCAAATCCAAAATCATAAATAAGGTGAACGTACTAGAAGGTGGCATCCTTAAGAGGTCACAAAGGGAGAGAGCTCTTGGATAGGATTGGTGCCCTTGTATGATGAAACATCAGAGCTAGATCAGTCTTTCTCTCACTCTCTCCCCCTTTATCTCCCTCTGTATACACATGCATGTGTGTTTACTGATCCAGTTGGTGGCATGAACCTGGAAGAGTGGAACCTAAAAAGAAGTGGACTAAAGTCTCATGCAACAGTCATCTTTAGTCAGAGCATCAGACAATTTATACTCTTAGGATTAAAAAGTGTCACCTGAATGAAATGTATAATCATAAGGACAAGTCTCATGGAAAAAAACCAGGTTTTTCCACAGAGGCACATGAATAACAGCTTTAGTAAACCCACTCTTATCTGCTATACATGGGACGAGCACACAAACACATTCCATAAATAGTTTTGTGTTTTGAAGAAACTGAGGTCACAAGTCTCTTGTCTTGTTTTCTTGGAATTTTCTTCAAGCACTCAGAATTCTCACATGACTCCATCCTTGGACTGTGCTCCAACAGGTATATATATTAATTTTACAAAATGCCATGTTTCATTATGACATTTTCTTTTCTTTTTTGTTTGTTTGTTTGTTTCGAGACAGGTTTTCTCTGTATAACATAGCCCTGGCTGTCCTGGAACTCACTTTGTAGACCAGACTGGCCTCGAACTCAGAAATCCGCCTGCCTCTGCCTCCCGAGTACTGGGATTAAAGGCGTGCACACCCACAGCCCGGCCTCATTATGACATTTTCATACTTACCTATAATGCTTACCTTCATATACCATTCTAACTGGCCTCGTTCTCCTTCCAAAACAGGCTTCCTCCTATTTACATGTCCTTTTGTTGCTGCTAAATCAGGGTTAGTCATACGAGAGAAAACACGTAATTTTGTCTTTCTGAATCCGCCTTCTTTTGCTTAACCTGACATTCTCCAGTTCATTGACTTTCCTACAAAAGGCATACTTTCCTTCTTCTTTATTGTGAAGTAAAACTGCCTTGTGTACATACACCACATTTTCCTTATCCCTTCATGTGCTGATAGCACCAGGCTGACTCCTTCCTATCTTGGCTGTTGTAACCAGTGCTGCAATAAACCTGGGTGTGTAAACACATCTACTGTTCATTCACTTTGATTTCTTTCCGTATATAGCCAGGCATGGAATTAGCTGCTCTCTCTGTGCTATGTAGTTAGAATTCTAAAAACAAAGAGCCCTCAACAGACCCTGGGCTGGTGGCTTCTCAGCTTTGGGGTATTTTGCTATTGTGACTTGTGTTAAGATGGAACTTGGTACTGAGAAGTGAGTTAGTTCTGTTTATACCTAACGATGCTGAAGGAGCTTGGAACCAGGTAAAGGATGGTCTAGGTGAGATAGATTCAGCAGTCCAGACTGTCCAGAAGGGACTTTAACGTCAAGTCTCCTGATGGCTTTGAAAAAGAAAGAAAAAAAAGCTGCCAAGTGTTTTCTTAGAGAGTTATAACCAGGACAGCTGGTAAATGTGTTGGTGGTAACTGCAGTGTGACCAGGTCTCCAACAGAAAGCAACCTGTTATTGGACAATAAAGAAAAGACAATTCTTGCCAAGCAGAGAGCCTGTATTTGTGCTCTATTGTTTTGGGGGGGGGGAGCTGGGAAGAGGGAAAATTAGCCATTTAGCTGAATAGAGATTTCTAAGCCAAGCATTGAAAAAGGGCTCTGGTTGGAATAGTTAAATGTGAAAAGGAAGAAAAATTCTGAAGTCAGAATTGTTAAGCAAAGGGAAGTAGAATGTAAACGATTTTGAAAATTCTCACACTACCCACCCTGTGAAAACCATGAAATCAAGCTCAGAAGATGTCAGTCATTCAGGGTGTGGCTAACTGACACAGCCCAAGTTTATAGGGATAGCTGTGTAAGGGTGAATGGTGCCCATGGAACAGTGTGACATGGAACAGAAGGGGAGGAAGGGGACAGAATAAGGAATGGCTGTCATGCTGGGCACTGGAGTCTATTTCTGCTGGGACGCTGAGGCAGAAAGATAGTTCAGAGTCATCCTGGGTTACATAGTAAGCCCTGTCTCAAAACAGGTATAGTGATACACATTTCTGATTCCAGAACTTGTGAGACAGAGGTGAGAAAATTGTTCCACATTTAAGCCATGCCTGGTCTATCTAGTGAGTTCCAGGTCAACCAGGGCTACATAGCAAGACCCTGTCTCAAAGAAGAAATCAAAAGAGGCAAAGGAGGAGGTTGGGTAGGAAGAAGAGGAGGTAGAGGAGGAAGAGAAGGAGGAGGAGGAGAATGAGGAAGAGGAGGAGAATGAGGAAGAGGAGGAGAATGAGGAAGAGGAAGAGAATGAGGAATAGGTAGAAGAGGAGGAGGAGGAAGAAGAAAGTCAGTTTTGTGGCTTTTATTGATGGAAGGCAAAAATCACTATTCTCAAAGTAGTGGAGTTTCAAGGAGTACTTAAAACTCGGAGTGCAGCACCTCAGCCTTGTTGGCTGCAGTTGTGAGACTGCAATCCCAGGAGATCTAAGAGATTAGAATGGCATCCCAGTGGGTCACAAAGGAAGGACTACTGACCTCCTGAAGAAGAAAGGCATCTGAAGAGGTCATTCTTCAGCTCTGAGAATGTGCGGTGCTTATTCTGCTAGGATTGGGACTGGCTCAGGACCCTTCACCTCTTTCTTCTTCCTTTTATCTCTGTTCAGAAAAGGAGTATGTGGCCATTTTATTTTGAAAGCAACCCAGCTGACTGGGTTTACAGGTTCCCTGATTTCGCCTCAGGGTGTGCCTAGAGTCTCACCTATATCTGATTTAGATGGTGTCTAAATGAGTCTTTGGACTTAAGGATTGACACTGGAATGAGTCAAGGATTTGGAAGCTGGTGGGACCAGTTGTCTGTATGTTGCATACATTTGGGGAGGGGCCATGAATTTTCCCCATTTTCCCCTAAATTCACGTTTCAGTCTAATCCCCAGTATGATCAGATTTGTTTCTTTTTTGTTTTTTGAGACAGGGTTTCTCTGTATAGCCCCGGCTGTCCTGCAACTCACTTTGTAGACCAGGCTGGCCTTGAACTCAGAAATCCGCCTGCCTCTGCCTCCTGAGTGCTGGGATTAACGGCGTGCACCACCATGCCCGGCTTGTATGATCGGATTCGAAGTTGGGCCTTTAGGAAGTCATTAGATCTCGAGAATGAGTTTTAAGAGGTTGAGATGAATATTCTCTAAGAGGTGGTTCCTTTTCCATCTGGTGATAATACAGAGAGACCCTTGCAGTCTGTGGACAGAGAGCGCACCTCTCCTCACAGCCCAGCACTCTGTTCTCAGACCTCCAGCCTGCAGAACCATGCTATATGCTTGCTACCCAATCTGAGTGGTCTTGCTGAAGAGGCTGAAGTATCAACTCTGGTACCTTCCTGTCATCTAAAACTCACTCCGTCTATCAAACAGGTCTTATGTACATTCCTTATGTCTGAATTAAGAGTCCATGACAACACACTTTTTTTGTTTGTTTGTTTGTTTTTTGTTTGTTTGTTTTTCAAGACAGGGTTTCTCTGTATAGCCCTGGCTGTCCTGGGACTCACTTTGTAGATCAGGCTGGCCTCGAACTCAGAAATCCGCTTGCCTCTGCCTCCGGAGTGCTGGGATTAAAGGCATGCGCCACCACGCCTAGCTGCAAAACATCTTCTACAAGAAGGTGGAAGTGATGTCATAGGCAAACAAGCCGACTCAACTAGCCCTAAGCTGAGACAGTGGGTGAACACAGAGTGATCACCAAGTAGACTCATAAATAGCAGCAGCAGGAGATGGGACCTCCAGAAAACAAGTACAGTCTTAGGCTTCTTGCTGGCACCGGGTACTTAGGTTCAGGTCATCATGGAGGCCTTCAGCTTACTGCAACGCCACAGCGACCAGTCAGAGGCCTTCTGTCCCTCGACGACAAAGAGCAGTAAGATCGGCAGCCCAGAGCCCTTGTTCCTGGCCGGCTGGGCCCAACGCTTCCCTCTTTTCATTCCTGACACAGATGCAGGCTAAGGAGCAGCGCCCATGCTCAGTAGGTAAACATTGTTGGACTTACTGTATTGCTCCCTGATGCAGCTGGATGCACTTAATATCTGTCTCCGTCGTTCCTGCCAGTTATATAAGGGAGGCGTCAAACTGCCTCAGAAAAGTCATGAGGACGTCAGGGAATGTCTCTGTTCAGAACTTGCAGAGGAAAGTAGAAACAGTTTTGGCCCGGCCCTTCCTTGGAACCTGTCAACACTCAAAGAAAAGGGGCCCTCAGCTGCTGCAGTAATGCAAACCACCGTTATGAGAACCAGAAGGGCTACGGAGAGCTGGAGGGCTCAGTTCCCTCCAGAGTAGACAAATGCTTGCAGACCAGTGAGTGACATGCCAGTACGATCAGCTCACCCTCAGAAGAGTGTGCCTGTGCCCAGATTTGAAGAGCCTTGTGTGAAATTGTTTATTTTATTTTTTCCAGTGTTTTAAATTTAACCAGCTGGAGAAAAGTACCATTTGGGGAATGGTAGCTCATGGCTGTAATCCCCTGTCTGGGCTAGGTCAGCCTAGATTCTATAGTGAGTTCTCAGAAAAGTTCCATTTTATTAAACCTTTGAAAAATGAAGGTTTGTGCTTTTGGCCCCCACCCCGTGTTTCATTCCATCAAAGATATAGAAAACAACACCCATAACTAGCACATTGATTATGAAGCCTAGCACAACTTCACCCAAACACACGCTTTGTTGATTCTCTTCCACAGAGGAGAAAGCAGAATTTTTCAGAGGCTTTTTTTTTGTTGTTGTTGTTTTTGTTTTTCGAGATAGGGTTTCTCTGTGTCGTCCTGGCTGTCCTGGAACTCACTCTGTAGACCAGGCTGGCCTCGAACTCAGAAATCCGCCTGCCTCTGCCTCCCAAGTGCTGGGATTAAAGGCGTGCGCCACCACGCCCGGCCCATAAAACAGTCTCTTGAAGAGGCAAAAGAAAAAAAATCCTACCCAGGTGGGGCAGAAACAGAGAGCTTTTAGTGTATAACAACCTAACTGATTTAAATGATAGCCCTGCTATTTTCTGTTTCAGTGTACTTAAGGTGGTTAAATCTAAGGTCCTGAGCCTCCTGATGACTTTATCATGTTAGGGAAGTCACTAGCGCTTGGTAATGGTATTTGTATCCTTCATTCAATCAGGAAAAGTTCTCCCAAGAGTTGGGAAAGGAACTTTTCTTTTTCTTTTTCTTTTACTTTTTTTTGAGGCAGGGTTTCTCTGTGTAGCCCTGGAACTCACTCTGTAGACCACGCTGGCCTCGAACTCAGAAATCTGCCTGCCTCTGTCTCCCAAGTGCTGGGATTAAGGCGTGTGCCACCACAGCCCGGCTTATGGAACTTTTTGATAGAGTGCTTACCTAGTATGCATAAGGCCTTGGGGTTTGATTCCCTGATCCCCAGGACCACCCTCACACACCTAAAAAATAAAAATTAAAAAATATATATATATAGTTTTCAGATACTATATTTTTTAAAGATTTATTTATTTATTTTATGTATATGAGTTCACTGTCGTTGTCTTCAGACACATCAGAAGAGGGCATGGAATCCCATTACAGATGTTTGTAGGCTACCATGTGGTTGCTGGGAATTGAACTCAGGACTTCTGGAAAAGCAGTCAGTGCTCTTAACCACTGAGTCATCATCTCTCCAGCCCCGGATGCTATATTTTTGAGTCTTTTTATGAAAATATATTCATTTGTCTTCATTGGATTTGCTAATGTGTTCTTTCCCCTTGAAATGTTCTTTCGGAGGTAAAAAGTTCAGCATTGTGTTGAGAGGTTCCAGGACACACGTGTAACCCCAGTCAGGTTGAGGACTCACTACAAGGAAACACATGACTACACACTCAGCAATGAGAAAGACAACCGTAGAGGGGGAGTTCTGGGTGGACCCAGGCGTGGGTTCCGGTGTGTGTGTGTGTGTGTGTGTGTGTGTGTGTGTGTGTGTGTGTGTGTCCCGAGAGAGCCAGAATCAATGAGACCTCAGGCAGGGACTTCTCCATGTGGGAACTGTTTGAAATGTTATCATCCAGGGGGCTCATTAGAGACTCAACATCCAAGTTTTTATTGAGGGGCACAGGCAGTCACACAGGCAACCTCTGCTTGGCACAGGTGCCAATTCGAGACTCCCAGGAGAAAAGCAGGTGTTCCGCATAAGCCATCTTGTTTGCATAGTTTAGGACCAGCCAGCCTCTTATCACCAAGGGCAGGAAGGAGCCCTAACAAAATTCAAGTTCCCAGGCACCAGCAGAGAGGCAACCTGGACCTGTGGAGGAGCTTAGATCCTCTTTGCTAATTTCTTTCTGCATTCACACCTCAGTAGAAATCATCATGAGAATAACGGTAGTGAACTTAAAGGGTTTTCCTTTTATTTGGTATCTGTACACAGAAGGCAAGCATTAAGCTATCCTTGCAGCCACCTTTTGAAGTTTTTGTATCCTTCCCTCATAAAGTGATATCTGGTCCATTTCAACTAATATTTATGGAGTTTTTTTATCATGTGCCAGGATACTGTTTATATTTTATTTATTTTTCATTCATTAATTAATTTATTCACTTTACATTCTGATCTCAGCCTCTCCTCCCAGTCCTACCCTCCCACACCCTCATCCATCCCATGCCCCCTTTCTCCTTAGAGAAGGGGAGTCTCCCCCAACACCTCCTGATACCAGCTCGCCCTGGCACATGAAGTCTCATCAGGACTTAGCACATCTCCCACTGAGGCCAGGCAAGGCTGCCCAGCCAGGGGAAAAGGATCCAAAGGGGGCCAGTATACTGTTTAAATCATTTAAATTCGACAAAGAAACAAGTCCTGCTTTCTTTCCCTTATTTTATATATGAGAATATTTAGATCCAGTTAGAGTGTTACGGAAATTTGTTCAAAATCTCACATCTAGAGGCCAGGCACCGTGGTATATACCTTTAATCCCAGCACTTGGGAAGCAGAGGCAGGAGGATCTCTGTGAGTTCAAGGCTACATATTCCTGGACAGCCAGAACTACCCAGTAAGAATTTGTCTCAAAACAGACAACAAATAAAACCCCCAAATCTCACAGCTAGGGTATGCAGAGATGGCTCAGTGGTTAAGATCATCCGAGACTGGGGTTTGGCTCCCAGTTCTCAGATAGGGGCTCACAACTGTCTATAACTCTAGTCCTAGGGGATCCTACACTATGTCCTGACTCTTCTGGCACCAGGTACACATATGGTGTACATATATACATGTAGGCAGAGCACTCATACACACAAATGATAAAATTAATAAATCAAGAAAAAAAACCCCACAACTAATTGTCATGTTTGGGGCTGAACAAGGAGGGCCCAACTGTGCATCCGGGGGCTCTGAGGGCCCAGAATGACACCGTGAACAATGTGATACTTTACTGCTTTCTTTTAAGGGACATGTCACCAGCAGCTCTATTAGAGCCACTTGCAAACGTTTGACCTCGGTACTGGCTTTGATACCTCTGCTGAAATGGACTTTGTGGCTTCAGGCTGAGAACATGTCCATGCCATTGAGCCATCTCTCACGACAGATCCAGTAGAATACTGGCTTTGTTTGATTGGCTTACACAATAGGGGACCGAGTAGCAGTTCCTCAGTGGCCCCCTGCAGGCTAGAGAGACAGACAATCTGGCAGCTGTTCTAGCCTAACCTCAGAACCCGCGGGTCTCAGTCCAAGGCTGAAGGCCTAGAAGATTCCTGGAGAGTTGGTGGTGTGAGTCTACATGGAAAGGATGAAGAAGCTGGAGTCTGGTGCTCAGGACAACAGCAGCGACAGTGAAGGCACTGGCTCAGAACTGACCTTGCATATACCGGCTGGCTTCATCTCCTCCTACATTTATCCCATCCGGGGCCGCAGCTCAATGGGTGATGCTATCCACATTCAGAATATATTTCTACTTGTCACTTGCTCTTCCGAATCCTCTCTGAAAATGCTCTGATAGGCACACCCAGAGGGTATGCATTACTGGAGTCCTGGATATCTCTCAGTGCAGTCAAGCTGACAATCAAGACCAACTCTATATCACGCTATCTATTTAGCAAAAGAAACCATGCTAGCTCTTTGTCCTTGAAAGATACATTTCAGAAGCTCAGCTGCCCTGGGCAGCCTGTTATCCCAGGGGGACCTCCATTCTCCCCTCACCTCTCCTCCACCTTCATCAGACTCCTGAACCATACAGACAGAAGCATGTTGTCCACGAAGAGGCTGCACCCAGCAGCTGGCTCTGAAACAGACACTCACAGCCAAATAGTGGATGGAGCTTGGGGACTCTTGTGGAAGAATAGGAGGAAGGATTGCGAGCCCTGAAGAGTTTAAGAACTCTACAGGAAGACCAACAGAGTCAACTAACCTGGAGGCTTTCAGAGTCTGAACCACCAACCAAAGAACATACATGGCCTAAGCCTCGGCCTCCCCACACATATGCAGCAGATGTGTAGCTTGGTCTTCTTGTGGGTCCTGAACAACAGAAACAGCTGCTACCCCAAAAGCTGTTACATGTACATAGGATATGTTCTTCTAGCTGGGCTGCCTTGTCTGGCCTCGGTGAGAGAGGATGTGCCTAGCTTCCTTTTCCACTGAGACTTGAAGTGCCAAGGTAGGGGGATACCCAGGGAGTCCCAACCTGCTCAGAGGAGAAGGGAAGGGCATGGGGAATGATCGTGGACAGGGATGATGGGGGGGTGTCAGTGAGCAGGAGCAGGATGTACAGTGAATAAGTAAAAAAAAATAAAATGTTAAAGTAAAAGATACATCTTAAAACATCTCTCAAATGTAAAGCCAGGGGCCACACGTAATTGGATGTGTCTGAGGCCTGCCTGGATTTCTCTCATCTTTCTGAAGCTCAAGATCTTCCTCAGTCAAGCCTAGACAGTGTGGTCATAAGGCAGACACAGCCAAACAGATGGGTTTGATCTGCCAGAAAGTCAGGCCGGGGACTCGGGAACCATCTGAAAAATACAGCCTGCCTCAGAGACCTGGCAGTGGGCACGGAGAAGCCGCATCTGGCTGCGAAGAGAGAGAAGAAAGGCACTTTGACAGAGCAGAAGCAAGAAGCAAGAAGCAAGAGGCTGCCGGGAAACTGGAGCTGAAGGTATTCCAGAAAGGACGGGACTTAAGCGGACGGGGAGAATTGTTTCTGCTTTGAAACTGACTCTCCCTAGGGCCTATACTGGGATGATAATAAGAACTCATCTATGTGATGTTTTCACAGACAGACATACGGAGGTGCACGTGTGTGTGTGTGTGTGTGTGTGTGTGTGTGTGTGTGTGTGTGAGGGGTCTGGTGGTGGACATTGAGGAGGGGGAAAGCACATGGCAGACACGGCAGCGGGAACAGGAAGCTGAGAGTTCACATCCCAACCACAAGCAGGAAGAGCAGAGAGGATTGGGACCCAGTGAGACTATGTACTCTCAGAATGCATACCCAGTGACATACTTCCCTCAGCAAGACTACACTTCCTACACCTCCTGAAATCCAAACACCTGAGTCTTTGGGGGACATTTCTTCTTCAAACCACCACAGATGTATTAAATGATTTTTTTATTTTGCAACTTAACGATGGAGGGGACATTAGAAGCATTAGCCTCTTTGCAAGTTGAGGAATCTCGTTACATTTATATTGACTGTTTTTGTTTCCTAAATAATCTATTTATTTTTATTTTATGTGAAATGGTGCTTTGCCTGCAGGTATATCTGTGTGAGGATATCAGATTCAACTGGAACTGGAGTTGCAGACAGGTGTGAGCTGCCACATGGGTGCTGGGATTTGAACTCAGGACCTCTGGAAGAGCAGTCAGTGCTCTTAACCTATGAGACATCTCTCCAGCTCCGACAAGTGTTCTTTTTTGTTTTTTTGTTTTTTTTTTGTTTTTTCGAGACAGGGTTTCTCTGTGTAGCCCTGGCTGTCCTGGAACTCACTTTGTAGACCAGGCTGGCCTCGAACTCAGAAATCTGCTTGCCTCTGCCTCCCGAGTGCTGGGATTAAAGGCGTGTGCCACCACGCCTGGCCCGACAAGTGTTCTTAATGTGAAACAAAATCTGTATCCAACCTGGAGACTCCCTCCCAATTCCTATCAGTAGAGTGCTTGCTCAGTATGGAGAAAGGCTGGAGTTCCATGCCCAGAACAGGACACTAAGCAAAATAAAACATCAAAACCCACTTCAAACCCTACATTCACAAAGAACTTTACAAACTGTGTGGAGGCTGGGGATGGCAGGGTGTGGCAGCACAGACTTTAATGCCAGCACTTGGCAGGCAGAGACAGATGGATCTCTGTGAGTTTAAGGCTAACCTGAGCTACACAGTGAGATGACCACCTCTCCCATCTCAAACAAACAAACAAGCAACTGCATTGGAGCGGGGGAGATGGCTACATGGAAAACGTGTTTGCTGCAAAGGTATGAAGACTCACCCAGGGAAAGCTATGTGCAATGGTACCCCAGCATCTGTAACCACGGTTCATCCTAAGGTAAGTGATGCAGATGGGAGAGTCCTCAGATGTCTAGGATCCAGCTAACCTGCCATTTGCAGTGGCAGGCAACAAGAGACCCACCCAAGATTGTCCTCTGACCTGTGTGCATGTGCCTAGGCATGCTCCTATTCCTGCTCACACATATGAACAGGCACACAGAAAGGCGCACATTGACATACAGAGACAGGCAGACAGACAGGCAGACTGACAGACTGAATGACACATACACACAAAGATAAAAAAAATAATTGCATGAATACTTTAAAACACAGACTAGAAAGCGTGCAATACTATTAGGTAGGCAAGAATTAAAATGCTTCCCCCTCTGCGCTCTCACTAATCATTAACTCCTCCCTCCCTGAAGAAAATCACTGACCCAACATCTGTGATAATTATTTTCATGCTCTGGGAAAGTAATTCTTCAAGGAGATTTTGCTGTTGTTCTTAGCCGGTTCCTGGCACTTTTGTAACATTTCCCTTGTGTTAACGGTACACCATTCAAAGGGAGGGAAGTTATCTTTCAGAATCCTTGGGAGAAGATAATACCTTAGTGAAGTCCACCAGGCCTGCTTTGCAACAATGTTTAGAAAAGGAGGGTATCGTCCCCTCAAAGCACTATCAGTTGGTGTCCTGGTAGAAGTGGCTCCTCAGAATTATGTCCTGTCAATATTTAACAAGCCAGTCACATTTGTCCAAAGTCTGTTACTGATGGTGGACACACAAGAAATGTCTGTATCAGCAGTTAAGGACACTGGCTACTCTTGCAAAGGACTCGGGTTAGGTTTCCAGCACCACCCCCCCCCCCCACACACACACAGTAGTATACAACTACCTGTAACTCAGTTCTAGGGCCTTGAGACCTTAGGTGTCTGGCCTCTCCTGACTCTTTATGCACACGGTACACACATACATGCAGACAAAACATTCATACACATTAGAGAAAGATGGAAGGAAAGAAGGAAGGAAGGTCTCTATAAAAACAAAACAAGCCGGGCGTGGTGGCGCACGCCTTTAATCCCAGCACTCGGGAGGCAGAGGCAGGTGGATTTCTGAGTTCGAGGCCAGCCTGGTCTACAAAGTGAGTTCCAGGACAGCCAGGGCAATACAGAGAAACCCTGTCTCGAAAAAACAAAAAACAAAAAACAAACAAACAAAAAAAACAAAACAAAACAAAACAAAGAACCTAAATATAGGAATGTACTACTAAATGTTGCCTGTTCATGGTCTTATGTATCCCAGGCTAGCTTACAACTTACTATGAAACCAAAGATGATATTCAACTCCTAACCCTCTTGCCTCTACCTCCTGAGTGCTGGAACTGTTGTACCTCCATGTACTGGAGACAGAACCCAGGGCTTTATGAGTAGGCTTTGTGTTAGACAAGCACTCTATCCACTGAGCTACTTCCCAAGCCCTTGTGACCTACTTTTGAGTGGCTTGGCTTACAGTGGTTCTAAATCCCTTTAGTTGATAAAAATCCACAGTCTTTAGTTTTCAATAATGTTTCCTAACACCTGCCTGCCAATCTGGGTCTCTAATTTATGCAGCCCCCAGTCTGATTAAAAAATATGACCACTGACATACCCATGCTCCCTATGGTTTATTCAGCCTGCTTTCTTATAGAACCCAGGACCACCAGCACAGGGATGGCACTGCCCACAATGGGCTGGGCCCTTCCTTATCAATCACTAAATAAGAGAACATCCTATAGACTTGCCTACAGCCAGATCTTATAGAAGCCTTCTTTTTTTCACTTAAGTTTCCTTCTTCTCAGACAACTCTAGCTTGTCTGTCAAGTTGGCATAAGACCAGCCAGCACAGATCTTCTCAGGAATTGGAGTTATAATGGTTGTAATCTGTCCAATGGCTGCTGGAAACCACATTTGGGTCCTATGCTGGGTACACATTCTTCTTCTTCTCCTTCTCCTTCTCCTTCTCCTTCTCCTTCTCCTTCTCCTTCTCCTTCTCCTTCTCCTTCTCCTTCTCCTTCTCCTTCTCCTTCTCCTTCTCCTTCTCCTTCTCCTTCTTCTTCTTCTTCTTCTTCTTCTTCTTTCTTTCCTCCCTCCCTCCCTCCTTCCTCCCTGTCCCTCTTCCTCTCCCTCCCCACTTCCCTCTCTTTCTTTCTCTCTATTTTTTGAGATAGATCCCTCTATGTTGCTCTAGCTGCCCTGGAACTCATGCTATAGACCAGGCTGGTCTCAAACTCTGTTCATCCAATAATTCCTCTAGGAACCTTAAATATAAGCGTTAAGGTATCCTTTTTTTTTTTTTTTTTGAGACAGGGTTTCTCTGTGTAGCCCTGGCTGTCCTGGAACTCACTTTGTAGACCAGGCTGGCCTCGAACTCAGAAATCTGCCTGCCTCTGCCTCCCGAGTGCTGGGATTAAAGGCGTGAGCCACCACGCCCGGCGCGTTAAGGTATCCTTAAACCTTCTAGACTAGAAGATCTAGATCCAACTCCCTCAGCATCACAAGTGCTGGGATTAAAGGTGTGTGCTACCACCACCTGGTTAATTTCATTTAAAAAATCATGTATGTGTGTACATGAATGCAGGTGCCTGTGGAAGTCAGAGGAGACAATCTCCTGCAGTTGAAGTTACTGCACAGTGAGAGGCACCCAATGTGGGTTCTGGGACTTGAACTCAGGTTCTCTCCAAGAGCAACTTTCCCCCTTGACCACTGGGCTATCTGTTCAGACATTTGACCTGATGACTCTAGGATTAGCACACATGCATGCACACACACACACACACACACACACACACACACACACACACACACACAAACTCATGATTTTGTAGAGCTCAGAGGAAGAAATTGGTATCTTGCTATATCATTCTCCAACAGGTCTCTCACTAAACTTGTAGCTAAGGGAGTAGCCAGCAAGTTTTAGCAATCTTTCTGTCTTCCCCCTCCACCAGCTCCACGAAGACACAACCAGCTTTTTATGTGGGTGCTGGGGATTTGAACTCTGGTCCTCATGATTGGACAGCAAATGTTTGTAGCCATTTCCCTAGCCCTTGTCCTGGTGGTTTTTTTTTTTTTTTTCCTTTGAGATAGAGTTTCTCTATATAGCCCTGGCTGTCCTGGAGCTCACTTTGTAGAACAGACTGGCCTCAAACTCAGAAATACGCCTGCTTCTGCCTCCTGAGTGCTGGGATTAAAGGTGTGCGCCACCACGCCTGGCTGTCCTGGTGATTTTTAAAAGCCAGTTGTTAAGCCACCAGCAGCTTGGAAAGAGCAATGCATGAGAGGAAGCACGGACACCTCAAACGTTGGTTAATGCTATAAATCAGGCCTTAGCTCTCACTGAAGTGTCATTTTCTAGCATAGCACTGTTTGTCATCTCTCTGTGTGTGTTCTGCAGAGCTGGACCTGGTGAGGGTGCTTGGTGTGTGTGTATAAAACCAAGTCTTCATTAGGCAGGGTTATAAACAGTGCAGCAGGCTTATTGTCAGAAACAGGCAAAAAATTGTAAAACAAGCAGACTGTAGATCCAAGATAGCTGAACTTTGATATGGGATACACTAGGATTAGCACACACACACATACACACACACACACACACACACACACACACACACACACACACATACACACACACACACCATCTTTGTAAGCAGCCCCAGCTGGTCTGCTAACTTAAGCGGCATGACTCTGGATGTGGACTGTCAGAGTAGCTTAAAGATGTGATTACATCCTGGAATGCAAAAGGAACCATCAGGTTTCCTCCCCACAGGAATATTCTAGAAAGCCACAGTGTTGGAACCGAGAGAGATGAGTCTTGAGAAGACCAGCCTCTAACATGCTTCCTTGTGGATCTTTGCCGTCTTCCTCCCTGATGCCTGGGTTCATCATGTTTTGCTTCATGCCTTCCCATAACTGAATTCATGGCTGAGCCTTCTGGCATTGATTAGAGCAGCTATTTTGTTCTTTTGCTATGAATTTGTTTGGGTTTTCCCCAGATTGCCATCTTGGGGAAAGAGCAGTGCAGGAGCGTTGTGTGTTGGGGAGCCACCTTCCCCACAGGGTTAGCTGAGCTTGCCAGAGCTGGGAGCTCATGTGTTAGCATCTCACCACGCCACGGTCCTGCTGTTTTCCAGGCTCTCTTGGACAGTGAGGATGAATAATTTGCATATTACCTACCATCCCAGGTCTCTTCTTGGCTTCTTCTGATATTTTGTCCCTTCTTTTCTTGACTGGCAATAAATCATACCTCTTAATTTGTGTTGCAAAATGTAGGGATTTTTGCTGGCTTTCCTTCCTTTGCCAATCCTGAAACATTAGTGTTCCCAAGGGTCTGGTCTTCTGGCCTTTGGCTTTAGCAGTTTCTTACTCCCTGGGTGGTCCTAGACAAGTCAGTCCATCCTCAGCATTTATGACTCCATCCAGACAGGTTCCATTGGCCATCTCTCCAGGGATGTCCTCAAAGGCTCCAGATGTCTAGCACATCCTTATAGAACTCACTGTGGATTCCCACGAACTGCCATGGATGGCAGTCATTTCACGCCTCTTCTTTACTTTCCCAACCCCCTATTCTCATCGTTGAGACAGTTTTACATAGCTCGGGCTGGCTAGGAACTCACTATGTAGCCCTGTCTAACTCGACACGATCCTCCTTGCTAGGACACATTTGCAGCACTGTGCCAAGTTTCTCTCTCACTTTCCAACACATCCGGTTGATCTCTGTGTTGTGGTTGTTATCCGTTCCTGGATAATGGACCAACCCCAACACCTCATCTCTTGTGACCTCATCGTTAGCTGAGCATTCGTTTATAGGTTTCTCCCAGGCTCATTCATGTGGCTCATCAAACAGTATCAAGTGGGGCTAGGATGCCACAAGGCTTCCCTCAGATGCCTGGCCACCGACACAGGGTCAACACCGAGAGCTTCGGTTCTCCACAGCATGGTGACTCACCCTCGGTAGGACAGCCTGGCTATCTTACACTGATTCTCAGGGCAGCTTTCCAAATCATCAAAGGTAGACGGTGCCACGCTTGTTTAATTTCTGTCTTGGAACTCATAGGTGACAGCCTGCTGCAATTTGTTTATTCTTAATTAATTAATTAATTAAATTAATTTATTTATCCCAGGTTAGCCTCAAATTTACCGTGTAGCTGAGGATGGATGATCCTGAGCTTCTCCTTCTCCTGCTTCTACCTCCCAAGTGCTGGGCTAAAGTTTTGTTCATCCATGTTTGCTTTATACATATGGAGGATCCAAACCAGGGCTTTGTTCATGCTAAGCAGGCACTGTGGCAACCCAGCTACCTCCTCGGCTGTAGTTTTATTTGTCAAGTTAAATTACAAGATCAGTACAAACTTAGAGATGTGGGGAAATGGACCCCATGCCTCAGTGGAGAAGCAGTGAGGTCACATGGAAAAGAAGCACATGTATCATACATGTGCACAGATCATACAAACAAGTAGGGACCAGAGGGCTTGGTTCACATTAAGCAGACTGCCACATTGCCATATCAGGGCCTGTAGAATTTGTTCTCTGTCAAGGCCTGTTACAGTCTGGTAGTGTGACATACACGGTAGGCCAATTAGAGGTAGGCAGCCCAGTGAAGCATTTGCTTGAGAAGCCAGGCAAGAAGGCAGAGGGCATGGAGCAGGGGAGAGGTATGGGATTCTCATGGAAGGATGAACACAAGATGTTTCTGAAGGGGAGTTCAGAGAGTTAAGTGTTTACCACGTGACCAGTATCAGCAGCCCAGAGAGATGCGCTTAATTAGCTGGAAAATACCGTTTAGCAATGATGGGCAACTCAGGATTCGTCCCACAAGGAACTTCTTTCTTCCCCTTCTCTTTCTTGTTTGTTTTGACATTGAAATTTCTTTCTCTTCTTTTCTCTTCTTTTCTCTTCTTTCCTTTTGTTTCTTTTCCTTCCTTCCTTCCTTCCTTCCTTCCTTCCTTCCTTCCTTCCTTTCTTCTTTTCTTTCATTTTCTTGTAATGCTGAATGGCCTGGAAGTCACTCTATAGCCAAGGCTGACTCAGTCTCCTAAATGCTGGGATCATGAGTGTGTGCTTCTATCCCCTGTAAGGCATTTCAGAGCTTTTAGAAGGAAACCCAAGGAGGCCTTTCCTTGGCCCAGTGGTAGGATTTCTTTCTGATAGTGGGCCCATTCTAAAACATCAGATGCCTTCTTCTATCCTACACACACACACACACACACACACACACACACACACACACACACCTGCCCAGGGGGCGTCTGCCCCAGCACTTCCCTTCCGGCACTATCTAGGAAACTTGCCTTTTCCTGTTGGGCTTGAAAGCTAATGGGTTTGCAAGGTTGTAGCTGCTTGTTGGCCCCTGTGATACTGCCCAACTGTCCAACTTGCCCAACAGACTGTGCAGGCTGTCAGGAAGGCAGGAGACTGTATATATATATATATATATATATATATGTATATATATATATATATATATATATATATATGTTACTTTTTGTTCCTGGATCTTGCAGTGACTAAAATGAATGCATCCCAGATTTTCAGAGGCAGGAGGATCTTAATGAGTTTGAGGCCAGTCTGGTCTACACGGTGAGTTCCAGGACAGCCAAGAGCTACAAAGAAAAACTCTGTCTCAAACAATAACAACAACCACAACCAAAGCAAACCAAATAAATACATAAATAAATAATAAACAAAAATCTACCAGGAGACCGAATGACAGGCTCTGAAGATCCCAGCTTCTTGCTTTCAGTGTCCCTTCAAACCTTTCCCCCAACACTTCTGCGAATTCTTCCAAATATTACTGTTGTCATACAAAAAGCTTCCAAGGACTTCTGTTGTTTCCAATGCATTTTAATCCGATTAGAAGGAAATCCGTTTATTTGGTCTTCAAAAAAAAAAAGTGTTTTTCTAGTGTCTTCTCTAGTCAGGGCTGATTGGTTAACTGAACCGTAAATACTGTCTGTTTTCCTGCTCTTTCTTCTTATTTTCCCACCTCGAAATATCCTCCTATCCTCCTCTTCCCATGGAAATCACACTCACACTTACAGTCCCGATTCACATACACTTCCGTGTATGTGCTTTAAAAAAAGGGACAACTCCAGAGATTTTTTTTTTTTAGGGAGAAAAGGGTTTTTTGTTTGTTTGTTTGTTTATGTTTTGTTTTGTTTTGTTTTTCGAGACAGGGTTTCTCTGTATAGCCCTGGCTGTCCTGGAACTCACTTTGTAGACCAGGCTGGCCTTGAACTCAGAAATCCGCCTGCCTCTGCCTCCGGAGTGCTGGGATTAAAGGCGTGTGCCACCACGCCCGGCGAAAGGGTTTATTTTATTTACATTTCCACATCTAGTTCATCATTAAAGGCACAAACTTGAACAGGGCACCTGACTGGAGGCAGAAACTGATGCAGAGACCAGGGTGGAAAACCCGCTCACTTGCCTGCTCCATCCTCTATGATGTATCTAGCTTGCAGCAAGTTGACATAAAACCAGCCAGCACAAACTGACCCCTTGTCAACTTGACATACATACATGTCACTTGCCAAGAACCAGCCTCAGCTTGGAGAAGGGTTCTAAGATAAGGGGCATTTGAGAGCAGCAAAACAAACAACTCAAAGTCAAATCATGTGTTACAAGATGACAATTTATGTTCTGCTTGAGACAGCTTTCAGAAAGTTCTCTCTATGTTCTCCAGAGATCTCCAGGTACCTCTTTGCTTCAGACAGCATTTTTGCAAATCTAAAACCTCTCTGGATCATTCATTTCTTGCAGATCAAAAGCCCAGTCTTTTATTTCCATAGCAACTCAGTCTTTTTTTTTTCAATTTTTTTATTAGATATTTTCTTCACTTACATTTCAAATGCTATCCCGAACTCCAGAGAACTTTTCTCTTCTGAACACCCTGCTTCCCGACCATGCAATGCACCCTGCTTTTATCATGCATAAGAACGTGTTGGCTTCTGTAACTACTTAACTTTTTGTCTTAACTCTGTTTTCCTTGCCAAGACTAAAGTCTATGAAAGATTTAATGACGTGAAGCCAGATACTCGAGGCCTTAGCCTGTATTTCATTGCTATAACCCGTGCATGTTGCCATAGCAATACCCCAGGTTAGGTAACTCACAGAGAAAACAAATTTAGTTGGCTATGGTGGTGCTTGCCCATCTTGGCTACTCAGGAGGCTGAGGTGGGTGGATCACAAGCCCAAGGCCAACCCTAGGACACTTAGTGAAACCTCTGTCTCTAATATAAAGTAAGATAAGTCAGGGTGTGTGGCTTAGTGATGGAACAGTTGACTGACATGCACAAGGCTCTAGCCTCAGTCAGTATCACAAAAAAGGAATAAAACAGGAATTTATTTACTCATAGTTCTGGAGACTTGGTGGTCAAGATTGTGGTGCTGACATTTGGGGAGGGCCTCCCTGCATGGTGTTGACACTTGAGATGGAGGATGGGGGATGAGTAGGGTCTTCCTGCTTCATCCTGGCAGAGACTGAAAGACACCAGAAGGAACAAAGGGGCTGTCTTAGTCTGGGTTTCTATTCCTGCACAGACATCATGACCAAGAAGCAAGTTGGGGAGGAAAGGGTTTATTCAGCTTACACTTTCCACATTGCTATTCGACACCAAAGGAAGTCAGGACTTGAACTCAAGCAGGTCAGGAAGCAGGAGCTGATGCAGAGGCCATGGAAGGATGTTACTTACTGGCTTGCTTCCCCTGGCTTGCTCAACCTGCTCTCTTACAGAACCCAAGACTACCATCCCAGAGATGGCACCACCCAGGGTGGGCCCTCACCCGCCCCCTTGATCACTACTTGAGAAAATGCCTTACAGCTGGATCTCATGGAGGCATTTCCTCAACTGAAGCTCCTTTCTCTGTGATAACTCCAGCCTGTGTCAAGTTGACACACAAACCCAGCCAGTATAGGGGCTGACTTGGTTACAAACTTGCTCTGCAATGATGACAAAAGCCACCTGGGGGGCTGACCCCCACATAATCTAATACTTCATACTCTAAGACCCAAGGCCCAGGGTGGGAGAGATAGCTCTGTGGTTAAAAGCACTGTTTGCTCTTTTAGAAGATCCAGGATTCCTAGTGCCCATAAAGACAGAATTAGAGGCTGGTGGAGTAAATTTTCTGAAAAATCAACACGAGAAAGTGTATATTTATAAAACTGTGTAGATTATCAAAGTCTTGCTTTTCCCTGTAGCAAAAAGCAGGTTCAGAGATCCAGGAAGAAATAACTTTGTGTTCAAACCAAAAGGCTTCTGCTGGTGGACTTTGCAGAGGCCCAGGACTCGGAAGACGTCTGTTGTTTTCAGATTTTTCATCTCATGGCCTTGTGATGTATCCCCAACTGTCCAAGTACTCTCTGCATAGTTCAGATGGGCCTGAACTTGTAGCAATCCCCCTGCTTCTTTATTCACAATGCTCAAATTACACACATGTAACACCACCCTACCAGGCAGGATCTTCAGTTCTGAAGGCCTACTTGATTCTTTTTAAAAAGTCCTGTTGCCAGGCGTGGTAGCGCACGCCTTTAATCCCAGCACTCGGGAGGCAGAGGCAGGGGAATTTCTGAGTTTGAGGCCAGCCTGGTCTACAAAGTGAGTTCCAGGACAGCCAGGGCTACACAGAAAAACCCTGTCAAAAAAAAAAAAAAAAAAAAAAAAAAAAAGTCCTGTTGAAGGCTTGATGCCCCAGCATTGAGGAATGCTAGCACGAGTGGGTGGGTGAGCACACTCATAGAAGCAGGGCGGGGGAAGGGGGGGTTGGTGAGATGGCTCATCAGGTAAGAGCACTGTCTGCTCTTCCAGAGGTCCTGAGTTCAAACCCAGCAACCACATGGTGGTTCACAACCATCTGTACTCACATACATAAAATAAATAAGCAAATCTTAAAAAGAAGAAGAAGCAGGGAGGGGGGTTGCATAGGGGGTTTGCGGAGGGGAAGCTGTGCAGGAGGATAACATTTGTAATGTAAATAAAATAACCAATAAAAAATTTAAAAAAAAAGAAAAGAAAAAGACAAAACCACAATCCACCTTTCTTTTAGATTGTAATAATACTCATGAAGGGGCCTGTGACAGAGACATGCAAGGATTAAAAACTCCTCTATGCTGTTGGGGTGGGAATGTCCAGCAGCTCAGTGGTCTGCGTCTGTTGTCAAGTTCCCACTTATCTCTCCTGACTGCAGGAGGAGCGGAGGGGAGGGCAGGCAGGACACATGGGGAGGAAGCCTACTGACTTGCTGACTGGCCAAGAATCTCTGCCAAGGCCAGAGCTCCTGCACTCCCTGACTACAGGGAAGCACCCCTTTCCTCCCCACCAGCCCCTCCTCTCTTCCCCTCCTTCCCCTCCCACAGCACCCCGCCCCCCAAACTCGGTACCCAACTTGGCTGGTGGTTATAGGTGGACCTTCTGGAGGCAGATCCCAGAGGTGGAAACAGCTGTTGGGGTCTCACGCCCCGATGTTGTGAAGCTCACTGGCTCACTTAATCTGAACCGCATCCAGCTAGGTTGAGCTTCTAGCCGCCCACCCGCCCCTCAACTTCTGCCCCACCAAAGGGAGACTTCTTGCCCTCACTATATGATGTAGATCTCGGCCCATTTATCACACTGGGAAGTTTGTACTGAAGTCTGTGGTCTATTTTTTGTTCTGGATCCAAGCTTAGCAGTCCTCGCTCCCAAATTTTACTTTTCCCTTCACAGGCGGAACCTCAAAGGTTTAGGCTGTGGGAGGGTAGGATTTCCACTCTTGTTATATAAACAAGGACGTGAAGGAGGCCTGTGTGCTAGCAGGACTCCGAGCATGAAATGATGTGAGGCTAAGCAAGCGTTTAAATCGCTTGACTGGGATGAAGCGTGAAAACGCTTGCTTTTTCATACCCACTGGGTCTGAGCTGCGCAGTGCGTTTCGGGCCTTGGGGTTATCACTATAACTACACCAATTCATGCGCGGGGTTTCCCAAAGGCTTTAGCTAGTAAACAACTATAAAGGCAGCTCATGTTTCTATCTGTGCTCCTGGCACCGTGTCAGGGCTTCAGTGGGTTTCTGTAATTAGATGGATTGCTCTAGTTTTACTGCAGAGATCACTGAGACCCAGCTTTAAAAAAAAAAGTAAGTAAGGACTCAACCGGAAGCAGAGGCTGTTAGGAGTCACATCATAGGCTCTGGATTTAACAAAGCACTTTACCATCATCTCTCGAAGAAAGTGAAGGAAATCAAATCTGCTTTAAACCTCTGGAGATGCGCTGTGCAAGGGAGCCTGGCGAATCATGTGAATCATAGTGTGTTTATAAACTCAGGTTTTACACACACACACACACACACACACACACACACACACACACACACCCCTACCTTTCAGTGTGCTCAACATGAGTTACAATATTTCCATATAGAAGAAAGCAAAGGTGTTGGTTGTTTCAGGACAAATTAGAGAGGCCTTTGTTCACAGCTTTGATAGACGTTTCTCGAGTGTGGGGTCCCGGGAAGAGAAAAGCAGATGCCTCCCGCCCTGACCTGTGTGTCTTCCATTTTTTATGACTCTTGCTTAGAGAGAGACCCTCTATTTTATTAGTGGCAGCACGCCATGATAAAGAAAGGTCTTGTCTTTTCTTATCACTGTAGTACAGCTCACTGTAAAGTAAAAATATGAAATATACAAGTGTTTCTTAGTGTTGCTAGCCTTATAGAAATAATCCCAATGGTGGGTGAAAATTCACACTTTCCACTCTTCCTGCAAAGGCAAAACAAAGGGACCGGCCTGTAATCTGTCTATCTGGGATCTCTCTGTATTGGCTTCTCCTGCCCTTCAGGACCTGGAGATATTTTTAGTAGATAGTTTGTAACCTCAGGGCAAGCTGACAGTAAACAGGGAGTAAAACTCTGGCCATAAGTCTGAGGGAGGCTTTCTTCTCCTTGTTTGGGTAATTTATCTCCACTAAAAGCACCAAAGATATTTACAGTGGGGATTGTTCTAGAACATCCAGAGTAGATGGCTAGCCTCATACTAAGTAGTCAATAGATGCTGAATGAGCTTTTGTGAGTTCAGTCTATATTCAGAAAATTCAAGACAGCCCTGCCATTCGGACTGGCCTTCATGGGTTTCAGTTGACCTTAGTCTTCTGTTTTTATACACAGTAAAGTGGGAAACAGCTAAGACTTTCCTGGCTGGATCTCTTTTTCCCTTTACTTTCTGTCATTTCAGTTCCTGCTCGCATGTCTGCAGTGCAGTAATCCAAGGCCCCGAGACTGCATGGAAACCTTTGGCTGTATGTAGTACAGGCTACACAGGGTGTATTAATAAGGCACGTCAACCCAGCCTGCACTCAGGAACTTTCAGAAGAGCTACATGATGGGACTCCGGGATGGATGGTATTAGGGGCTTTCTGAAAATGCTTCCTGCTTCTCCCACCCACCCCACCCTACTCCAAAGAAGGTAAGACTTTAGCAAGGGCTATGAAGAAATGTATTTAAGCTAATAAAGCCTTTTATTGAGTGTTTATTGTGTGTGACTACGCGCTTCGTGTCTATTAACTCTCTCATCTTCAACAAAACAACCCTATAAAGAAGTTCAAGCCATAATCCCCACCTTCCAAATGAAACAATCGAGGCAGGGCTGCAGCTCAGTAGCTTGGCAAGACAGGGTTTAAAGCCCAGCCAGCCTGGCACCAGGGCACAGATGGTCCACCACTCAGTCGGCTGTCTCCAGCTTGAAGAGGACCTGATTGTGTCCGGCTTCTAGGATGTCTGGTTGTGTTGGTTGAGTTTGTTTCCCATGCTCCTGTATCTCCAAGAACTGAACAAAGGGTATCTAAAATGTTGAAAATAACGTCTTCAAAACGTTGTGGGCTTTGTTCTTACTAAATTTATCGTGTGTTGTTCATCCTTTTCGAAATCGAACTGTTTATATAGCAACATGTCATCACCCAGCTGGAACAAGAAGGTGGGAAGGACACTTCCATCTGGCGGTGCTTCCCGTGACAACTAACCCCCCCCAACTCCCCCACACACTGTTATCCCCCAACTATCACCTTCCCTTACTCCCACACCCAGGCTAGAGGTAAGTCTTGGGTGTCACCACTCAGGGTCCATCCAACAAATTTTTTCTGTTTTGTTTTGCTTTTGAGATGGGGTCTGTCTTGACCTGGGGTTCACCGATTAGTCTGTGCTGGGTGGCAGTAAGCACCAGGGTCTGAGTTGTTGCTTCAGCCTTCCTCTGAGCTTGGTAATCACATACACTGTCTGTAGGTGGGAGTTTCAGTCTCATTCTTGTTACTACCAGCCACGGGTTTTGTACAGACGTCCTAACTTTTCTGAGTTTAGTTTTCTTATACAAGAAATAGGGGTGGTGACAGCCCACATCCTGAATTGCTCCACTGCAGGAGTTCCAGTCCACTGGACTGAGGACTGACAGGAAGGACTGAAGCTTGCAGAACTCAGGCTGCTTTTATAGGTAGCCCAGGAAGACCCTGAACCTCACCCAAATCTGCTTCCTCTGGTGTATTAAATATTGAGGTTTGGTTTGTTGTTATGTATTGTAATGCTAAATTCTGTATCCCAAGGCCTAGTTATCATGCATACGAGCTTTTGTTGCGCAAACCTTGCTCCTTCACTTAAAACTATTGGTTGAATAAAAATGGCTACAGCCAATTACTGGAGAGGATAGAAGTAGGTGGGTTTTCAGTTACCAGGTGGGGGGGGCGGGGTCTCAGGAAGAGAGGAGAGCAGAATGGTACCAGAGAGAGGAGGAAGCTGCCATTAGAGGAGATGGGCCATGAGCACATGGCTAAGAGAAACAGCAAGTATTTGGGGTACACCACTGGGGGAGTAGCCAGTTCAGCAGTTAGGAAAGTAGATTAAGGGTTACCCCCCAGTAATTGTCAAAGCCAAGTAGAATAACGATATTCTGGGTCTCATTCATTCGGAAGCTAAACCATGATACGTTTAGATTGGTTCAACTACAATGAAATTGTAGGTTATCAGTCATAAGTCCTATTTTAATCAGCTTTTTGGTCTCTGTTCTTTCATTGCTAGGCACACAGACAGAAGAAGAAATATAATTGTTTTTTTCCACAAATAAGATGAGGTCATTTTTCTTTTGAATTCCACTGGTTGGCATCCAGTCACCTGCATGGAGGCAAGGACCAGTGTGCGTCAATCAAAACTGGGCTGTGGCATTTCCTTTAAAATTAGGATTATGGTCTGACAAGATGGCTTGTTATCAGGCCAGAGGACCTGAGTTCAATCCCTGGGACCTGCATGATGGAAGACAATAACTACGTCCTATGTGTTGTGTTCTGACCTCTGTATGTGTACAATGGCATGTACACAAACAAACAAATAAATGCTATGATAAAATTTAATAAATTTGAATTATACAAAAAACCAGATGGAAACAAAACAAAACAACCAGATGATTGCCTGACCAAGGGAGGAAATGCTAGACTCCTTCATGTTCCTAGTTATTTTTCTTCTACAAGTTAAGTGTAACTTTAAATCAGCAGTCCTCAAATGTGGGTTATAATCTCTTCGAGGGTCTTAAATCAGACAACCTGCATATCATTTATATTATGAATTGTAACAGAAGAAAAAATTACAGTTATGAAGTAGCACCGAAAATAATTTTATGGTTAGAGTTCCACTACATGAGGAACTGTATTAAAGGGTCTCTCAGCATTAGGAAGGTTGAGAACCACTGCTTTAAATGAAGAAAATGACTTAATAAAATCATTTTTAAAAATTGTCTCTGGCCGGGCATGGTGGCACACGCCTTTAATCCCAGCCCTCGGGAGGCAGAGGCAGGCAGATTTCTGAGTTCGAGGCCAGTCTGGTCTACAGAGTGAGTTCCAGGACAGCCAGGGCTACACAGAGAAACCCTGTCTCGGGGAAAAAAAAAGTCTCTGGGGGTTGGAGAGATACCTCAGTGGTTAAAAGCACTTGCTGTTCTTACAGAGCAGGTGAATTGAGTTCTGGCAACCACCTTGGGTTCACACACATCTGTCACTATAGGAGGTCTGACACTCTCTTTAGAGAGTTCCAAGGGCACCAGGCAAGTAAATGCAGGCAAATATTAATACATGCAAAATAAAATCAATCTAACTTTTTTGTTTATTTGTTTGTTTAGGTTTTTGAGACTGGGTTTCTGTGTGTAACAGCTTGGGCTGTCCTGGAATTAAATTTGTAGACCAGGCTGGCCTTGAACTCACAGAGATCCACCTGTCTCTGGCTCCAGAGAACTGTGCTTAAAGATATGTATCACTATGCCTGGCACACACACAAATATATATATATATGTGTGTGTGTGTGTGTATATATATATATATATATATATATATATATATATATATATATATATATATAGGCTCTGTGCTTGGGGAGGAAGCTTAGTGGATAAAGCATTTGCAATACAACTATGATGAGACAGAATTTGGAGCCCCAGAACCCAAGTGAAAGCCCGGTGAGCATGGCAGCATGCTTGTAAGTCCAGTCCTCAGTGCTGGGGAGGCAGAGACGAGGACTACCAGGGCAAGGGAGCTAGACAGACTAAGCTGAATTTGGGGGGCAAGGTTGGCTCTGGGGTCAGCGAGAGAGACCTGCCTCAGTATAGTGACCAAGGTGACAATCAATACCAATCTCTGCTCACACACATGTGCACTAGCACACACATGTACTCATACGCACACACACAGGCACACACAGAGGGAGAGCTTTGGCCTGAGAACCAAAAGGCCAAGTTTAAGCTCAGCAGATTCTGTTCTTATTTTTGTTTATTCTGTCAGTAGGCAGGTTTTTTTTTTTCCTTCAGGTTATCGGCATTGCGGGCTCCTGAACGTGTTTAAGCAGCGAATTCTTTAGCATTGTGTGTTAGTCTGCAAGGTGACCGTGCTTGCTGTTTTGGATAAGAGGGAGTGGAAAGTGGGCCTCTGAGTCAAAACACTTGCTTTAGGGCTTTAGGGTTTTGGTGATGAGAAACTCTGTGCTGTGTCGTGCCCCGGGTCCTCTGTCCTCACCTTTGGGAGTTGCCTGTTCAGAATTCCATGTTAGAACAAAACAATATCCAGTTGAAATGACTTTTCTCTCGATGACTCTAAACAGAATTAGCTTCTTTGTGTTTTGGCAAAGTGATGCTTCTAGGGGCCTGTCTTTTATTTCAACCCCAAAAATGGTTTATTTTATATCTCAGACTCCGATCCCAGTGATTACATTTGATTTATTTTGTGTGTCAGTCTAACCACTAAGCATATGTCACTACATCACTTAATTTATAACAGAACATGAATTTGCTGTGCTGGCTTCTCTAGTTAAAAGAGATCCAGTAATTTACAGCTGCCCACAAAAAAAAAAAAAATCACAGTGAAGAAACTAAATAACAATGAACAATAGCCAAGAGAGAGAGAGGAAGAGAAAGAGGAGGGGAGGGGCAGGGGAAGGAAGGGGAGGAGAGAGAGAACGAGACTCAAAGGTAGATATGCTTTTTAAAAGATGTATTTATTTATTATTTGTGTTTGCGCTTGCCTGAGTTAGTATTTACTAGCTGCATGTGGCCAGAGGATGCCTTGGAACTGAAGTTACAATGGCTGACCTAGGGTGTGGGTGCTGGGAACCGAACCTGGTCCTCTGCTAGAGCAGCAAGTGCTCTTAACCACTGTGCCGCCACCGCCTCTCCAGCCCCAGATAGCAGTCTTTGGGCCTGTCCTGGTTGGTTGTTTTAAAGAGTCTCTTTTAAAACGTGTCTATTTTTTTCCTATTTTTTTTTTCTTGCCCCATCTCCTTCAGACAGTACTGACAACACACCCTTCCCCAACACCAGAGACATTCACTCACTATTCTTTTTTGAAAATACAGATGATCCAGCCAAAGGGATAAGGTTTTCTTTTCCATTCAGGCCCCAGATTTGGGTGGGATAAGAAAAACAGATTTCAAGGCCAGGAGTGGTGGCGCACACCTTCAGTCCCAGCACTCGGGAGGCAGTGGCAGAGACAGGCAGATTTCTGAGTTCGAGACCAGCCTGGTCTACAAAGTGAGTTCTAGGACAGCCAGGGCTATACAGAGAAACCCTGTCTCGAAAAAGAAAACAACAACAACAACAACAAAAAGACTTCAACATTAATAAACATCCACTTTAAAATTTTATTATATCTTTCATATCTTTTGGGGAAGGGGTGGAGAAGTTTACAGATCATCTAATGAAAATATGGCTTGTCTTTCTGGAAAAGTCATAGATGTATATTAGGTCCCCAAAACTACAGACACTTCTGTGGATTCCATTTTAAGAGTCTTTGTTGTTACCTGGTGGTGGTGGTGCTGCTGGTGGTGATGGCGGTGGTGGCGTCAGCGTTGGCATATGCCTTTAATCCAGGAGGCAGAGGCAAGTGGATCTCTGCATCTACAGAATAAATTCCAGCACAGCCAGGGCTACGTGGTGAAATCCTGTCTTGAAAAACCAAAAACCAAAAGAGAGAATCTTTGTCTTCAATGGCAAGGAGAGAAGGCTTAAAAAGTGCTCAACAGCTGGGCGTGGTGGCGCATGCCTTTAATCCCAGCACTTGGAAGGCAGAGGCAGGCAGATTTCTGAGTTTGAGGCCAGCCTGGTCTACAAAGTGAGTTCCAGGACAGCCAGGGCTTTACAGAGAAACCCTATCTCAAAAAACCAAAAAAAAAAAAAAAAAAAAAAAAAAAAAAAAAAAAAAAAAAAAAAAAAAAAAAAAAAAAAAAAAAAAAGAAAAAAGAAAAAAAAAAGTGCTCAACACACATTGTGACTGCAAAACACTTAGAACAGAATTTGTATATGCAGTAAATGAATTTATATTTATAATACAGTGAATTTATTTTTAAAAAGTTAACATGTTTGGTTAAATACACACTGATTATACCCTCTCCAGAGCAGGAGGGGGAAAGCAAGGAAATCCTTCCATTGTAAACTGGCTTATTTCCTTTTCACACCAGGAAGGTGTTGTGTGTAATATGCCTGCATAGTCCAGATCTTATGCACTCCCAGGTTTATTCGGCAGCCTTCAGATTCTTTAATTTTGTCAGCATTCATCTACATAATGTTAGGCAACATAGTAATTAATGAGAATTGTTTCCACTGATACCAAGTCAAGGCTTTCTCACACAGTCATTGATGCTGTGAGGAATTCAGTGTCTTCTGTGGCTCCAACAGGATCGCTCTCGCCTTGTTGGTAGGCGGAATGTACTGGCTGCTCACTAAAGACACGCGGCTATTTGTCCCACTGTTTTTCTTTTCTGGGGAGAAAGGTAAAACCTGGTTCTTGAAGAATTCCTGTAGGCATTCTTGCTAAAGGCAGTCTTAAAGGAAGAGTTGTTTACCCCTATTATAAGAGACAGGAGGCATGGAGTATTCAGAGAATTCAGAAGGTGCTGGCTAAGAGGCACCACATTAGGACACTGTTAAGCCCCACAACTCTACATACAGCATGTTAAGAGACCAAGTTCCTCTCTAGCCAGATCATGAATGGAGCCTTTTCTCCATTTGAAGAAAGGCTACGCTATTACTCAACACATTCAGCAAAGCATGGATATATGTTTCCTTTCAAGTTAACGTTTTCTCTTTCTTTCTCTTGGCTCATTCCTAGTTCCCTCTTAAGCCTCATGCCACACGCTACACTAAATGACAAGTTCCCATTTCCCCTGCTTGATCTGATGAAAAAGGCATTTCTGGAAGTCTGTCTAGCTTTCTTCAAAATTTAATAAGTTTGTTTTATTTTTGATTAACTTTGTAAAATTAAAATACAACTCTATCATTTCCCTTCATTGCTTTTCTTTCCTTTAACTCCACCCATCCTGCCCCTAACCCCACTCCCGGCTTCCTCCTTAGTTGTTATTGTTTTACACACACACACACACACACACACACACACGACTACATCTATATGTGTACATATATTCATATAAACCTGCCGATTCTGTTTAGCATTACATGTACATGATCTCAGGGCTCCCCACTTGGTATGGGATGACCAATTAGGGGGCTCCTCTATGGGGGAAATCTACTCATCCCACTGTCAGCATCCCTCAGTTGCCTGTAAGCCCTTGGCTAGGGGTGGAGCCCATGAGTTTTCCCCTTCACACATTAGCCTGACTACTGATGTCCTTGTTCAGATCTTATTTAGGCGGCCATACTGTTGGGGTATCATGTGTAAGACTTCAAGTCATTTCTAGGAGATGTAGTCTCACAGCAGATTCCCCAGTCCTCTGGCTCTTCCAGCTTCCCGCTGCCTCTTCCTGATGCTCCCTAAGCTCCAGGTGCTGGAGTTGTATTGTAGAGGTAGCCTTTGGGGCTGGGAACCCCACAAAGTTTTTCTCTGCATTTTGACCAGTTGTGGATTTCTTTTCTTTCTTTCTTTCTTTCTTTCTTTCTTTCTTTCTTTCTTTCTTTCTTTCTTTCTTTCTTTCTTTCTTTCTTTTTTAAAGATTTATTTTATTTTATGTATATGAGAACACTGTAGCTGTACAGATGGTTGTGAGCCTTCATGTGGTTGTTGGGAATTGAATTTTAGGACCTTTGCTCGCTCCAGCCCAAAGATTTATTTATTTATTATTATACACAAGTACACTGTAGTTGAATTCAGATGCACCAGAAGAGGGTGGCAGATCTCATTACGGGTGGTTGTGAGCTACCATGTGGTTGCTGGGACTTGAACTCAGGACCTTTGGAAGAGCAGTCAATGCTCTTACCCACTGAGCCATCTCCCCAGCCCCAGTTGTGGATATTTATAGTGGAATCTGTCTGTGGTTTCTCCAGGGTCCTCCCTCCTGTTCCCACCAGCAACAGTTGGATTGATGTCAGGGAAAGCCAACAAGGAGCTTGTGAGGGGAAGGATAAGGAACTGGGAGATCTATACAGGCTATAAGGTCCTTGGCTCCTATCTTCAATTCGAGGACACCAATTAGTGAGCGAGTGTTTGCTCCTCTGTGCTACTGCTGCGCTCTCTGCTCCATCAACTAACTTAGCCAATCAAGTGTCCGTGACACATTTGTGGACACTCGCAGTCATATTTTGGACCAGCTTATGTGCATTCCCATTTTCTTCCTTTGGCCTCCATGGGCACTTCCTTCCCTACTCCTCCCCACATTAAGGGGGTTATAAACCTCATTACATAATGATTAGTTCATGGGACTCAGGCAGAGCTAGTTAAACAGAAAGAAGGAGAGGGGGAGGGAGAGAGGGAGGGAGAGGGAGGGAGAGGGAGGGAGAGGGAGGGAGAGGGAGAGAGAGAGAGAGAGAGAGAGAGAGAGAGAGAGAGAGAGAGAGAGCTTTTTTCTTTGGAGTTACTGAGATAAGGTGATGTAAACCTGTAGGTTCTTGCAACATTTAGAATGAAGACAGATGGAAGGAGTTACAGAGACAAAGTTCGGAGCAGAGACTGAAAGAATGACCATCCAGAGACTGCCCCACCTGGGAATCCATCCCATAAACAACCACCAAACCCAGACACTATTGTGGATGCCAACAAGAGCTTGCTGACAGGAGCCTGATATAGCTGTCTCCTGTGAGGCTATGCCAGTGCCTGACAAATACAGAAGTGGATGCTCATAGCCATCCATTGGATGAAGCACAGGGTCCCCAATGAAGGAACTAGAGAAAGTACCCAAGGAGCTGAGGGGTTTGCAGCCCCATAGGAAGAACAACAATATGAACTAACCAGTACCCCCAGAGCTCCCTTGGACTAAACCACCAATCAAAGAAAACACATGGTGGGGCTCATGGCTCCAGCTGCATATGTAGCAGAGGATGGCCTAGTTGGCCACCAATGGGAGGAGAGGCCCTTGGTCCTGTGAAGGTTCTATACCCCAGCATAGGGGAATGCCAGGACTAGGAAGCAGGAGTGGGTGGGTGGGGGAGCAGGGGAAGGGGATAGGGGATTTTTCAGAGGAGAAACCAGGAAAGGGGATAACATTTGAAATGTAAATAAAGAAAATATCTTATAAAAACAAATTTAAGTGTTAAAAAAAAAAGACTGAAGACAGAGAGGGAAGAGCAGAGGGAGAGGAGGTGACACCTGAGCTGAATCTACCAGGCTTCGAATGGGATTGACTCCTAGGTTTTGTTGATAAAAATAAAAAAAAAATTTTTTTTAAGTTGGGCTTCCATCCTATGAACCTTGAGAATTTTGACATAGAAAGTGGCTTTGTAGACACCACTTTCTGTTGTCACTGCTTGCTGCAGGCATGGTCACCTCTGCCATTGTTCCTCAGCATCCCAGTCAATGTCATATCCTTGGGCTTCAGCTCCTTCGAGCTGTTTGCGGACAAAGTTCCAAAGACAGCAGAAACCTTTTATGCTCTGAGCATGGGAGAAAAAGGATTTGGATTCGAGGGTTCCTCCTTTCACAGAATCATTCCAGGATCCGTGTGCCAGGGTGGTGACGTCACACGTCACAGTGGCTCTAAATTTCTACAGCGAGAAATTTGAGGACGAGAAAGAACTTCATCCTGAAGCATACAGTTCCTGGCATCTCGTCCATGGCAAATTCTGGATCAAACACAAACTGTTGTTTTTTTTAAATCTTCACTGCCAAGACAGAGTGGCTGGATGGCTTGCATGTGCTCTTCGGTAAGGTGAAAGAACTCATGGGCCTTGTGGAAGCCGTGGGATGTTATTGGTCCAGGAATGTCAATTAAAGCAAGGAGATAACCATCGCTGACTGTGGACGGCTCTAATTCTTGTGGGCATCTTACCCACTAGACCATTCCTTCTGCAGCTCAGGAGAGCGTCCCTGCCCCATCTGCTCACAATACCCTGTGATCTCTGCTCTCGCTGAAGGTCTTTAAGCTCCTTATTTTCCTCATCCTCCTTCAAGTCTAGCTGGATTGCAGAGTTAAGTTTATGATTATGAATACAAACTAAATAAAAAGAAGAATTTTGACATAGAAACCATATGGATATGTATAATGAAGCCACAGCCATTGCTTTAGGGCCTGGCGTGTGACCAGTCCACAGGCGCTGGAGAGGCTCAAGTGATGGATGAATCGTTCAAACGGAATCTGAGTACGCTCTGGCAGAGGAGAGCAACTGTGAGAGCAGGAAGTGTCTGACCATGTTAGTGGTCACAGCGACCACATGGTGGGGGGTGAGGCACAGCTTCACAGACACATGGGGACAGAACATAGCGCCCTTAGAAGACAACCTGAGAGACATAGCTTCCAAAGGCAGGAACCCTTGGGGCTGTGTCTTCTGTGTCTTTCCTGGCTACCCAGTGACTGCCTAGCTTCAGACAAGCTATACATCTAGATTCTTGATTGAGCAATGCGACAGAGCAATAGTACCAAACTCATTATATTATGAGTGTTGAACACAAAACAGTCAATATAGTGTTACGGGGGTACCATGGATATAATATATGTCGGCTATAATTATTATCAATATTTTTTGAAGGCGGCTCTGTTATGGATTTAATTTATAAAATCATAGAATGGTTGAAAGTAATAACCACGAGGCTTTGTGCAAGCAGGAAGGCTTACCTCTCGTCTTATGAGTAACATTCAAAACATCATCAGTGCCAAGCAGGGTGTCTCATGCCTGTAACTGATTCTCAGTATCATTGTCAGAGGCTTGAGGCTAGAGACTGAGTTCTAGACCAGAAAAGAATAAAAACAAAAACCAAACTCTGGGGAGATAGCTCATTTGGTAGAGTGCATGCTAGGCAGGAAGGAGACCCTGGCTTGGATCCCCAAATGGTGACCCCCTATAACCCCGGCACTCGGTACAGTGAGCAAGAGGGGCTAAAGATCATCTTTGGCTGTATAGCAAGTCGGGCCCCCACCTCGGACAATGAGAGCTTGTCTCTGAAAGGAAATCCTCGGTAATTTGAGTCCCTGTGTGCCTTGGTCTGGATTCAAATGTAAGAAGCTGAGCTGGAGGTGTCACTCAGATGTAGCATGCTTCCCACGCCTGTGGTAGGCCCTACCTTCCATCCCCAGGAACATGTGTACACACTCAAAAATGTACAAAAGGTCGGGGGGGGGGTTGCATTGAAGCCTTAGTGGACTTTTGCTAGTTACATAGTCCACTCTCCAACCAAAATCCTCAGGAAAACATCAACATTGCTATTCAAAGCATTTGGACTCACAGTGGATCTTGGCATGTGACCAGGAAGGTCACTGACCTCCAGGTCAGGCACTGGGCTCCGGCAGCCTGATTATATTTGTGCTTTATCCAGATGAATCAACACGAGCCCAGGGAAGTCAAAGGATTCAGCCATAGACCTAGTTCACCAGCACCAACACTGGGGCTCAGGTCTTCCAACTCTGACTTCACAGGCGTGAATAATCTCCAGGAATGTGATTTTTTTTTTGTTTTGTTTTGTTTTTTTGTTTTGTTTTGTTTTTGTTTCTAGATAAGGTCTCTTTACATAGCCCTGGCTATCCTGGACCTTACTTTGTAGACCAGGCTGGCTTTGATCACAGAGATCCACCTGCCTCTTCCTTCCAAGTACTGGGATTAAAGGTGCACACCCCCACCATTGGTGATTTTGTTTCTGAGACAGAATCTCCACAGGTTGCCCAAGCTTGTCTTCAGCTCTCAGGCTCAAGTAATGTTACTGCCTAAGAAGTGGTGGAGACCAGAGCTATGCGCCATAGTGTCCAGGTCAGAAAATGTCTTCTGTGGTACTGAGAGTTGAACCTGGGACCTTGCACACTTGAAGCAAGCACTCTGCCATGGTACTATAGCTCAAACCTCATAAAACTCCCTCCCTCCCTTCCTCCCTCCCTCCCTCCCTCCCTCCCTCCCTCCCTCCCTCCCTTCCTTCCTTCCTTCCTTCCTTCCTTCCTTCCTTCTTCCCTTCCTTTCTTCCTTCCTTCCCTTCTAAGAAAGGAACTTACTATATGGCTCAGGCTGGCTTTCAATTTACAGTCAGTCTTCAGACTCATACCTGGGATTAAGGTTACCACATCCTGTAAGAATGTATGTGATGAATGTGGTTTTGTGTGTGTGTGTGTGTGAGAGAGAGAGAGAGAGAGAGAGAGAGAGAGAGAGTCTATGTTGGCATATGTAGGTCCACATGCTCATATATATATGGAGGTCAAATGTCAATGTGCTCTCTTTAATTGCCACCTTACCTTTTAAAAATTAATTAATTAATTAGAGATAAGGTCTTGTGTAGCCCTGGTTGACTGGGAAGTCACTATGCCGACAGGCTGGCCTCAAACTCATCGTGATCTATCTGCCTGCCTCTGCCTCCCGACTGTGGGCATTAAAGTTGTGTTACCATACCTGACAGCACTTTACAGTTTGAGACAAGGTGACTCCCTGAACCTATGACTTGACGGCTTCATAGTCTGGCTGGGTGATGGGCCCCCAGGGTCCTCCTGTCTCTGCCTCCCCAGTGCCAGGATTGCAGGTAAGCACTGCCGTGTTCAGCTTTTTTTTTTTTTTTTTTTTTTTTTTTTTTTTTTTTGGTTTTTCGAGACAGGGTTTCTCTGTATTCCCCTGGCTGTCCTGGAACTCACTCTGTAGTCCAGGCTGGCCTCGAACTCAGAAATCCGCCTGCCTCTGCCTCCTGAGTGCTGGGATTAAAGGCGTGCGCCACCACGCCCGGCCCCCGTGTTCAGCTTTTACACGAGCTCCGCAGATCCAAACTCAGAGCCTCCTGTTTACGCAACAAGCACTTTACCAACAGCGCCATCTTCGTAGCCCAATAGTATAATTTTTAATAGTGGTATAATTATTATGTGGCATGCATTATTTTATTGAATATTTACCTTTTTTTTGCTTTGTTCCCCATTTTTATTGTATCTGACATTAACAGAAGTGCTTTAATGTGCTGTCTTACTTCCAAACTGATAACTTCTCTTTCTGAGTTCCTCATCTGTAAATCAGAAGTTAGTCATACTACTACAAACGGTATTAAGAAAACCCAGTGAATTTGGTGTCTGTGAAAAACCAAAAACTGCCTGGCATGTAAGCCCTTAATTCCATTTGCTACAACTTCATTCCTAACTTACAATATTGCTAAATTCAGGTACTTGTGGAGAGTATCCAAAACAGAGTTACATTGACTACTTGCTATTAAGGACATCAAATGATGCCCTCTGAAAATATTGTATAGTTTATGTGTGTGTGTGTGTGTGTGTGTGTGTTTTAGCAATTTGCTTTTTCAAAATACCCATAATTTGCTGGATGTATTATGAATAACTATTGAACTCCTATTCCATTAGATTTTTATCTCTGTGCCTCAGGCTGATCTTGCAGGAAAGGTGGAGGGTCTCTGCATACCAGAAGTTATTTCTCAGCATTAGGGTCTAAAGGAAACAAAGGCCTGTTGATTTGATTGGCTGGACATTTCGTTCAACAAGGTTACCATCTAGTTAAGTTACCGTCTTGAGAGCCTGTGGTTGGACCAGCAGCTGCAGGTCAGAAGTTCAGAACAAAGAGTGAAATCCCAGGATTAACTGTCATACTTTCAAATCAAATATTTCTCTGCTGAGTCAACTTCCCATGGCAGTTTCTTTGGAGTGGAGGGAGGGGGGCGGCTTTGCCACCACCACTGTCTGTCTGTCACATTCTCAGTTGGCACCAACAAGGTAGGACACAGTAGAAAGGCAATGTACCGGCTAGAGGCTGCTTTTCAGGAGGGTCTCAGGGGAGTACCAGAGGTCCATAGGAGTGTGGTTTTCTCATTTGGCAGCACAGTGGGAAAAAGACTGTCTAAGCTCTGGCTGTGCCAATAACCAGCCGTGCACCCAAAGCAAATGACTCAATTTTTTTTTCTTTTATAAAGTTAAAAACTTCTGTTTTGCTTTGTTCTTCAGATTTCTGTCATATATTTTTCCTTTTCAAAAAGAGGTGGTAGGCCAAGCATGGTAGCCCATGCCCGTAATGCCTTCATTTCAGAGATAAAATAGGAGGATCAGAAGTTCAAGGCTAGCCTTAGCTACACAGTGGATCTGAGGCTAGCCTGTGTTGCACGAGACGCTGTCTTAAAAACAAAACAACAAAAAATAAAGTGGTCACCATGATACCCCATTCAGCCCACTGCTGACATTTATAAGATCCAGGCGAGAACTTGAACAAATGCCCCTGTTCCCAGCTTCTCCCCTTCTCTTTCTACTTGGCCCATCCTCTACAGTGAGAACTTGCTTGTGCAGTGCCCATTCCTTATCACACAGGGCCAACACCATCTGCATTCCCCATTGCCAACGACTGCCATCTCTGAGTCCCAAACAGGACTCACTTGCATTCATTCCATAGACAAGAGTCCCATGGAGGCCCTAGAAGTAAGCTGGGCCACAAGGCAGGATTCTGGAGTCCCAGAGAAGCAATTCAATTTCAAACAGAGGCATGGCCGCATCCTATGTTCCCCATGGGGAGATAACTGAAGTGTGTGGTCTCCTTTGCTTGCCTTTGAGGAGTAAATGAGTCAAAGCATATCCAGCATAGCATAGTACCTGGTCTGTTGCTAGTCCTCAATCAGTGATGGAGGGGAGGGGGGGATATCACAATTGGGGTAGCACCTACTGCTGCTGGAAGGATCTCAAAGATGATCGAAACCATTCATATTTTTTTCCTCCCACTTCTATTTTTTTGTTTTTTCAAGACAGGGTTTCTCTGTATAGCCCTGGCTGTCCTGGAACTCACTCTGTAGACCAGGCCTGAACTCAGAAATCTGCCTGCCTCTGCCTCCCAAGTGCTGGGATTAAAGGCGTGCGCCACCACTGCCTGGCAACTTCTAGTTTTCTTTCTTTCTTTTTTTTTTAAAGATTCATTTATTTATTATTTATTATATGTAAGTACACTGTAGCTGTCTTCAGACACTCCAGAAGGGAGAGTCAGATCTCGTTACAGATGGTTGTGAGCCACCATGTGGTTGCTGGGATTTGAACTCAGGACCTTTGGAAGAGCAGTCGGGTGCTCTTACCTGCTGAGCCATCTCACCAGCCCTAGTTTTCTTTTTTTAGATTTATTTATTTATTATATGTAAGAACACTGTAGCTGTCTTCAGACACTCCAGAAGATGATGTCAAATCTTGTTACGGATGGTTGTGAGCCACCATGTGGTTGCTGGGATTTGAACTCAGGACCTTTGGAAAAGCAGTTGATGCTCTTAACTGCTGAGCCATCTCTCCACCCCCCCCCTTTTTGTTTTTTTGAGACAGGGTTTCTCTGTATAGCCCTGGCTGTCCTGGAACTCACTCTGTAGAGCAGGCTGGCCTCTGCCTTCCAAGTGCTGGGATTAAAGGCGTGCGCCACCATGCCCGGCTCTAGTTTTCACTACAGGGTTTTTCTGTGTAGCCCTAGTTGTCCTGGAACTCACTCTGTAGACCAGGGCTAGCCCTGAAACGTATATATGTATATATATATATATATATATATATATATATATATATATATATATATATATACACACATATATGCCTGCTGGGATTAAAGATGTGTGTTACCACTGCCTAGCTTCAAACTCTTTTATGTAGTAAGGTAACTCAAACACTGAAAAATATCAATTGACCACACTAAAGGCATGTGGATGGGAAAGCCAGCACAGGGCGTACACAGGGCCTCACAGGGCAGCTGCCTTCCCTGCTCCACAGTACAGTTGCTGGAGCAGCAGAGGCAGGGGACACTTTGAGGTCAGCCATCCTTTGCTCCAGCTTGGGGAGTGTGTCCTTAGAGAAAGGGGAGCATTCAGTGAGTTAAAAGCCTCCAGTAAACATCTGGTCAAGTTGACTCCGGAATGCCTCAAATATTTACCGAGCAAGGAGAGAGACAGGCCTTAGGCTGATAAAGAACTCGGTGACATTTTGTGGCTGGTAGCAGTCTATTGGCTAAGAATGTCACATTAGGAAAGCAGATTTGGGTTTATGGACCAGGTTTGCAGGCTCAAACTTTGAACCTTGTGAGTTAAACGTGAAATAAATGCAACACTTAAATGGCCTTTCTTGTTCTCATTGTAAAACCTAGTTTTATGTTTATTTTGTCTACAATCAACATTTTCTTTGATGTAGAAGGATCTGAAGAGTTTTTCTGTGACATACACTCGTGTGTGTGTGTGTGTGTGTGTGTGTGTGTGTGTGTGTGTGTGTGTCTGGTATCTGCATTTATGGTGTTCATACATACATGAGTATATGGGATCATGCGGGGACATGTGTATGACTGTACATGTGACAGCCAGATGCTGGCTTCAGATGCCTTCCTTACTGATTCTCCACTCTCCATTCTCCACAGTCTCTCACTGAACCCTGAGCTCGCAGGTCTAGCCAGCCAACTCGCTGTGGGAATCCCTGTCTCTACCTCTCCACTGCTGGGATTGGAGGCAGGCCACCACACCCACCTCGATTTCTTACCTATATCCATCCCGGTGATCTGAACTCTGACAAGTGACTTCTTCAGTGAGCCATCCCCCAGTCCTGCAGTTTGGGTGGTCATCACCAGAAGTCCCATCGCTAGCTATATTTCCCTAGAGATTGCAAACATATTTCATGAAAAGAAATTGTCCACAAATATTCACAACATCGTTACATAGAACAGCCCCAAACCAGGAATTACTGAAATGTCCATCAACTATCAAATGGGTAAACGTAATGTCCCAGGTAGAGACATATTATTCAGTCGATAAAGGGAATGGAATAGGGGCTAGGGAGATGACTCAGTCAAATGTGCATGTCATGCAAGGATGAGGGTCAGAGGTCAGGCTCCCAGTGCCCATGTGATAAATCAGGCATGGCAGCATGTTCCTGCAGTACAGTTCAGGGTTAGGGGCAGCAGAGAGATGCTGATCCATGGAACTTGCTGGCCAGCTAGTCTATCTCCACCAGCAAATTCAAATTCAGTGAAAAAAACATGTCTCAAAGAATAAGATGGAAGGTGACTGAGAAGGACAGTGTACTTCAGTATGTATAGGTACAGGCACTCATGAGTGTGTACATGCCCTGCACCACACACACACACACACACACACACACACACACACACACACACACGCCGCATGTGCGCGTTGACCAATCCAGAGAGAGAAACTGGGCCAGCAGTATCCGAGGGCAGTGCAAGGTGACATGGAAGGGTAATTCCTAACACATGTGAGTTATGTGTGTCTGGAATTCGTAATCATGGTCATACAACTGTGAATGTACTAAAACCCACTGAACTACACATGGGTGGATTTTATGTGAATTATATCCCAGTGGAAACCACTATGGCCAGCATGGAATTACTTGCTCTTGAAGCTCCGTAAGGTGGTCTCATTTTAATCACACCAGTATGGCCTCTCCTGCCTCCTGGGCCAGTGTGACGGAAATGTACTAGGCTTTTCTTTCTTTTTTTCGAGAGAGACAGGGTCTCACTATGTAGGCCTGGCTCTCCTGGAACTCACTATGTAGAACAAAGAGGTTGGCCTAGAACTCGCAGAGATCTCATGCCTCTGTCTCTCAAGTGCTGGGGTTAAAGGTGTGCACCATGCCTGGCTTTATAGTTTTCAAATTGGTCTTTTATGCCTCACCTTCTCTCTTCCCTCTGAACTGTCTTTTCCTGAATCTAACTGAGGTCCTTAGCTACTACTTCAAACACAACTGAAGTGACGTTTGGACTCAGACTCCTGACATGCTCACTATCTGGAAGAATGAACCCAGCCACACTGCAGAAGAAGGAGTTCAAGGCTCACGGATGGGCAGCAGGCTGTGCGTAGACACTGTGTTGACGGATCTTAGTACAAACTTGAGTCATGGCGCTTCAGGCCTTGGATCTTCGAGCTGAGCCTGTTGAGTCACTCCTAGCCCTTTTAGTGTCCTCCCCGACTCCCTGTCTCCCCACTGAAGCTCAGACACCACGAAGCCGAAGAAGCCTTTCCTTCTAGACCCTGTGAAGTGCTGAGCCACAGAGTCTGTGGGCTTCATTAAACGATGCGTGTTTACCACCGCTAATTTGTAAATTGGTGCAGAGCGACAGGTAATTAGGGCCGGAAGTATAGCTAGGTCTAGTGTGTGCCAGCCCATGGTTTCCAGCCTGGCACTGCAAATAAAATAAAAAGCTCACTGGAAAAATAACTTTCAGAAGAAGCCGGTTTCTCCCAACTTCGGTTACTTTGGCTTACTGTTAAAAGAGGAAGCAATCTCTTGCCCCCAAGGCGAATGGAAGATGTGTTCCTACATCAGGATAGGAACAGGATTTTTCTCTTCCCCCTCCTTGGGTTGGCCTCATGTCATAGTGAAAGAGAAACCAGTGGATACTTGGAAATCTTTTAACCATATGCAGATGAATAAGCAAATGGCTGGACTCGAATCCTAATCTCTTTTCCTTTCCTGTAGAGCTGAGATTTTTGTTTCCACTCTTAAACTGGAGCCTTTGAAACAGAAGTCATGTGTCTCTTCACATGACGATTAGCAGCAAGAATGTGAAAAAGGAGATAGCCAGGAAGTGTGAAGCCTTAATTAACACCCAAGCCATTTGCCTGAAAGCAAGAACAATGTTTTTGGCAGGGAAGTATGAAATCAGCTTTTCTGTCTCACTTGCAACGCTCAATGCCCCACCCCTGCCTTAAGTCTTTTAAAATATTGATTTCATGTTTAATGACTTTATAAAAAGAACTTTTAAAAAGTTTTCAGCCTGGCTCCCGTGACTGAGACATGGTCGTCTTCTGTAAGCATTCAGGGGGGCCCCTCGCCCCATTTCAGGGCCCCATGTGGCTGCAGACCCTCAGAAGATACAAACACTGGCTAGAATAAAACAGAAGAAAAGCCAAGCAACAGCAGGAGGGATGGAAGAGGCTGGAACGGCAGGCACTTGTCTCTTCTCAAAAAAGAGGGGGAATGGCTTAATTCTTCGTTCAAGAGAAGGGAAGGGAAAGAAGACAGTCTATGGAAATATACACAGAGCTGACCGGGAGACGTCGACAAATCAAAAGTCCAAACCGGTCCTTATCCAGTCCCAACCGAGTAGGCAGATTAAAAGAGGCTCAGTTCTCAAATTGATTTTTTCTGGGAGCCTGAATTCAGATCCCCCGGAGTACACACAAAAGCCTGGCGTAGTGGTGTGGGCCCGTGTCCCAGTGCTAGACCGTGGTGAGAGGAGTCCAGGGGCTCACAGGCTTTGCTGAGTGGGAGAGAGAGCTTCAAGACAGACCCTGCCTCAAAAGATTGCGGAAGAAACCTTGTCATCTTCTGGTATTCATACGCACTTATTTGCACGGGGATTACCTCCATGCCTCCTTTTAGCAGATAGATGGGGCTTTATAAAAAACGAAATGTGCCGACTCAGCCTAAGACACAGTACATACAGTAAGAGGACAGGCTTCCTAATCTTAACTTGCTGGGTCAGAAGGTAGAGTAATGTCTAAGTTGCTTTTGTAAAAGAAAGCTTGGCCCTCTGTGGCAAGGCCCTCTTGGTATCCAGTTTAAAGTCCGACAATGTTCTTGCTGTCGACATGGAACGCAGTGCCCTCCGTTCCAGGCGTGAGCTTCCTGCCATGACTTCAGGGCATCCTTTCTGAACACAAACCCTCTGACCTGGAAAGCTGCTGAGACCTTTAGGGATAGTTGAATGGTAGATAAAAATCTCCAGGGAAGTAGGTGTGGGCAGGATGTGTGGTTTCCCTGCCTCTTGTCTGAAGGCTGGTTCAGTTCGTTTGGCATAAATGGGGTCTCAGACTATAAAAAGGTTCATTCCGGAGTGTTCCAAGAGAAACACAAAAGAACAAGCTACCTATTGATCTTCATTTCAAGTTGAAACTAGAACATTCCTCTGCAACGGCAGAAAAAGGCACACAGCAAGGAAACTGTCTCTTAGTATAACCTCGAAGCAGCCACCTCTGCCCGTACGTACATCTGGTTCTGTAAGAGTACATGCAGCAGGACATGTACATGCTTACAGAATAATCTAGAACAAGCAGGACGCATGCTAACAAGTGTGATAACTCTGACTTTGAGTGTGAACAGCAGACTGAACCTAGGGAAATAGTTCCCAACTTTTAGTCATACCCTACACAGACGTTTCCCTGGCTCTGCAGGCTAGTCAGTAAGTAGGCCCTACAGGCATTTAGGATACAGAACACCTTTAGTATACTTCTTTCTCCCTGATCTGAGACCCTTTGCAATAGGAGTATCTGTGTGCGGAGGGAAGCTACGGTACAGTCTTGATAGGTAGGCATCAATGGGTTTGAATGCAGCTACTTTATCCAAGGCCACTTAGGTATAAAGTACACAGCGGAAGGATTCTAATATGAACCAAATGCATACCCTGCTGCCACCGAAGAACACTGTTTTCTCTCTAGCAAGGAAGCTCGTTTCATCTGTGACCCCAGTTAAGCTGCAGTAATTTGCTGCCTGATATTCCAGGTCAAGAGGGCAGTGTTACCAGCTAATGCCTGACATTCAAGGACTAAACTCAAAGCAAGTAAGCCACTTGTTGGTTGTCCCGAGGCCACCAAAGATAGACAGTAAATTTATGCATAGTCTAGGGTGTCTTGTCTCTAGTCCCAAGCCAAAGAAGAGAGACTGGTGACAGATGTACTGGCCAATTCAGGGAAGGAGCCCGCTAAAAGAACAGGAAGGCCCATATTAGCCTTCGCATTGTATTTTTTCAGTGCCAGGGGTTGAATGTAGGGACTCACCCATGCCAGGTAACTCCTCTATCGTGAGGAAACATCTTTATTTTGGAAGAGGAATCTGCTAAGTCACCTAGGCTTGAACTACATTCTTGAATTACTCTCTAGTTCAGGCAGACCTGGAACTTGTTATCCTCCTGCCTCAACTTCCTGAATAGCTTCAGTTACAGGCTTTTACCAGAAGGCCTGGTCAGCCTGAGGGCACCTCAACTCCACACCATCCTGGATGGTCATGCCTCTTTATAATACAACCAGTATCTTTATTAATCTGTTTCCATTTCTTCTGGGAAGAGATTCCACTTGTTCATTTCCTAGTATGTAGATTGCAAGTGCCAAAGCGCGTGTATGAAGATCAGGAGACAACTCACAGAAGTCACTTCTCTCCTTTACCTGGGGTCTTTACTTACGGGTCCTGGGGATTGAACTTCAGTTGTAGGGTGAGTGACAGGCACCTTTTTTTTTTTTTTTTCAAGACAGGGTTTCTCTGTATAGCCCTGGCTGTCCTGGAACTCACTTTGTAGACCAGGCTGGCCTCGATCCACCTGCCTCTGCTGGGATTAAAGGCGTGCGCTGCCACGCCCGGCCTGTGACAGGCACCTTTACCTGCCCAGCCCATATCTGCTGGCCCATTCCTCATTTCTTTACTACATCTACATCATACTGATACAGCAGACTATTTAAGATCAAAATCCATAAAATCAAACACTAAATGGGAATGTCTTTGCATTTTTTATGGCTTTGCTATAGGAGCGGGTGCTTACAGGCAGGAGACACACCTTTCTGGCCACTGAGGAACTTCTGTCAGGGACACAGTTTCAAGTAGAACCAGCTACATAATTTGTTAGGTCTACAGTGTGGGTCCCTATTTAAAATCAGTAAGATGTTTGAGGGTGGAGCTGAGAGGCCAAGTATTTGTCTAACATGGTGGGAGATGCTTGGCTTAATCTCTAGCACCAGAAAATAGCGGCAGCAGTAACAACAACAACAACAATTAATACAACAACAACAACAACAACAACACAAGACAAAAAAAATCAAAGATTGAAAGCAAAGTGTGGGGACCCTCACGAGTCTGACTGACACAGTCCTCCAACTCATGAAACTGGACCATTCTCAAGCAGGCCTACCTAGGCTCATATCTGGCTTTGTTATTTCCTAGTCATGTGATCCCAGACAAGTCAGGACAACAGAGACAGTAAGAGTCTCTATCTCATTGATTCCTTCCAGATTGAATTAGGTGTTATCTGAAAAGTGCTTAAAATACCTGGCATTCAGCAAGCACTACATAAATGTTTATGAATACACCCTCCACCAGGCAGGCATAAGCATCTCCAAAAACTAGAGACAGTTACAGCCATTGGGGGGTGGGGGAAGCTTTTTCTTCACGTCTGAAAATTTAGATTCCTGACCGATAGAATCATGCGTTTATTATGAAGACACTGCCAATATTTTAACCAAACAGATATTAAAATACAGTCTGGATCCAGGCCAACAACACATCAAGCAGACTGAAGAATAAAGAAAAACTCTTGTTTACAGACAAGAGATCTGGAAGTCTGTGGAGTGTAAACGGACATGAAACCAGTTTAACAAACTGTTTTCTTTATGCTCTTGCTCCCTTTATGCTGAGATAGCTCATGCTCCCTTTATGCTGAGATAGCTCACTGAGATGCTTCTCCAGAAGGAGGAAAGCCTGACCTGTCTGAACAGGACCAAAGGGAAGCCTTGTTCTTTACCTCCCTGTCTTAGCTCACTTCCCTGTCCCACTCCCTATGCCAACAACTCCTGATCCTCCTCGCTCGCTCTCTCGCTCGCTCACCTCCTGAGAGCGGGGTCATACTGACAATACCTGCCCCCAACCTGCCTTATCCTGTCCTTTCTTTTTATAATGGAGAACACTTTTGTTTTATTTAAAGCTGTAAAACAGGAAATGTTACTAAACATACACACTCTATATTTAGGTCAATAGAAAAAAAACAATCCCAAACCCCACAGCTGTACGAGTCCCAAGAGAGCTTTGAAAGCTCTCACCTTTCTTACTCTCATCTCTACAGAGCCTTCCTTCTCTCTTCCTTCCCCCTCTCTCCACACAGCCAAGGCCGGCCTCTCTCTCTCTCTCTACCTTCTCTCTTTATCTCTGCCCTTCTACAATAAAGCTCTAAAACCATATTAAAAAAAAAAGAGTCCCAAGAGAACCTGCGAGTAGTGTAAGTAGTGTTATATATACTTTTATTTAGAAAAATGTTTTCGTGTGCAGACATAGCTACTTGATGGGTATTATATGCTAAAGTTTGTCTTTCTTCATTGAGTTATTTGTACATTTTAAATTCTTTACCACTGATATTTCTTTGGGCATTTGAAAAACTTTACAGTAACGATAGTATATAGTAAATATTATCGGTACTTGTAATGTTCTCAAGACTTAGGGTTGCCATTCATCAAACAATTCGCCCCAGGTACACAGACTTGGGGTACTTCTCCTTGAGAGTGGGCCACTGAACAATGAAGTAGTCGGAGAGGTGCCTCAGAATCTTCCCTGACAGGGACAACGTCTCCACTCGGCAGATGCTCTCAACGTAGACAATGAGCACTTTCTTCACTCCAAGTATCCCAAGGAGCAGGGCAGACACACAGATAGGGACGCATGTTCCTGGTCCATTACACAGCACCTTAAAAAAAAAAAAGGCCAAATCAAAACACAGAAAACTGGCACGTTCCTGGTCCATTACACAGCATCTTAAAAAAAAAAAAGGCCAAATCAAAACACAGAAAACTGTCTTGAGTGGGCCATTCTGAATTTAAAACCCTAATCTTAGCGGGGAGATTTATTAACCCAGTTAAGTCTTTCTTTTAAGAACACGGCTATGACAGTGTGTACTGAAGGCAATGTACTCAGAAGCCATGTGGAGCTTTGAAGTCTTGGCTCTCTTGCTTACCAGCTGTGTGACTTGGGGTGAATCACTTAACTTCATCTCTCTCTCTCTCTCTCTCTCTCTCTCTCTCTCTCTCTCTCTCTCTCCCCCTTTTTCTCCATCTCTGTCTTGTCTCTCCCTCTCCGTGAGGGTATGCTCGATCACGTGTGTATTTGTAGAGGCTAGAGGTCAGATGTTGACACCAGGAGTCTCCCTTTACTGTTTTCCACTTTATATTTTGAGAGGGGGGTCTCTCATCAAATCTGGGGCTCACCATTTTGGTTAACTGGCTGGCTAGCTCTGGAGTCCTGCATCTGTCTCTCTCCACCCACTCATGCAGGGCTCCAGACTCCTGTAGCTTTTCATTAGGTCCTGGGGATCCATACTCAAGGCTTCATGCTGTACAGCAGGCATTTACCTGCTATGCCATCTCTCCAGTACCATGAGGAATTTTACTTCAAACGTCTACCACAGTGGTTGGTGATTTACTCAGTTCCCGCTGCGTGGGGTGTTTTACTCTTCTCTGAGCCCTGTGAACCTTCAGTGTCCCACAATACAGAGAAAAGCAGAAAACGAAACAAACTATGACCCATTCAGCTTTCTCTCTTCTATGATGTAGTATCTCTGGGGCTCCAACCCAACAAACAGGACATTTGGAAGGAAGGCTGCCACCTGAATGAAGGTTTTGTTGTTGTTGTTTGATTGTTTGCTTGTTTTTGTTTTACTCAGCAGAACTGAATCTGTGCCTATAACACAGAAGAGCTTTAGTATTTCTGGAATTCTGCTAATATCTACAGGAAGTCACCAATTTTCAATCAACTGGCTGGCTAATCTAACAAGAGAAATCACAGAACAACTGAAGAAATGTTTATTGGTCTTTGAAGAAATGGGAGGAATCTTACTTCACAGACTTATTACCAAGATAATTTATTATTGCTTGAGAAAAAGTATTTAATACAATATCTTTCTCATATGCTCATAATGACTGAATTAGTAAAACCCAATAAATCATTTTACTCCACAGCTACAAAACAGGAGGCTTGTCGTTGTCTACACATGCCTATTAGCATCATGAACAACGTTACATGATCCTTCCAAAAACTATATCCACAAAACATCACAGACTCTTCCAAGAGGACGGGTCTTTAGACACAGGGTTAAGCAGCCTGTGCTATGCACAACAGGGGTTCTCACACAGATGGACAGCTTGGCTCTGGGCACACATGGCAAAGTGAGCAAGAGTTTGATAAAAGTCATTGTGCCAAGCTCTAATCCTTCCTCAAGTACGAGTGTCTAAAGACCACTCACAGAGCTCCGCTTAGTCTCAGGTTGGATCCGTCTTTTCGTAGCTTTCTGAAGTATTTATTCTTCCTATAATTTAAGTGGTTTCTGCCTCTCATGGAGGAACTTTTCATTTGGGATGTCTCCCAGGTTAGCAGTGACTGAGTAGAGCCAGAGTCCAGCCTTTCATCTCCTTTAGATTAACAGACCCTCAAGCAACAGAGTGCACAGGCCTAAGGTGGGTAGAGGAGGCCCACAGGCTGCAGCCGACCTGAGACTGGGCTACAGCAGTAAATCTCACCAGCGCTATTCATTAACCACACACCATGGCCGTGGCTCACACCAAACACAACATATAGACTGCTGTAATTATTACTCGCAAAGATAAGAAGGCAATCTGCTTGATTGCTGGTAGAAAGCTTATATGGCTTCAGGCTACGTTTTCATTTAGTTATCCTCTTATCTTAAAAATGGGGAAACCAGTCCCTAAAGTCTAGTTTGCCGCTACTGTTGTTTGATACCTACAGACTCATTCTAATTCCTTTCCTGGTTTTAAAGTGCCCCCCCACCCCCCAGTTGTAGGCCAGCCCTGTACATCACAGGATGGTCAGCTGATTCCTTGGCCTCTGTCCACAAGACTCCGGTTGTCAAGGCAACCAAGAAGGATCTTAAGCATTGCCACGTTGGTCCAGGTAACAACTACTATATTAGGTCCTCAATCTTCTTTGAAACAGTGTAGAACAAAACCGAAGTTACAGCTTGCTGGAACTTCAGTAACACAAAAGATGTTTGATATGTTGTTTTTAAAAATGATATACATGTCCACGTGTGTTCACCTCAACATCTGGCTCACGCTCCACATGAGTAAAGGACTGGGTGCTGGTGAGAGAGCCTCTGCCATAGCAGGGCAAGAGGCTGGGGAAAGTGGGAATGGGAGCTATTTTGTTTGCTTCTCAAAACTCTGTAGCTCCACCCTCAGAGGCAGCTTACTCCAGAAGGCACAGGTATAGTAAAGCCACAGAATCCTAAGTCAGCAGGTCAGAGGCAGTGCGAGCTAACCCAGGCTGAAGTGACTGACCGACTCAGCCTGTCCAGGTCCCTGGCTTTGACCTCTGGCCTGGGGTACGGGAGGTAAAGGGGAATTGGGGAAAACAACCTCAAGGAAAACCACTTTTAATTAATTACAGATTTTAACCTAGCAGCAGCCTAGAGTTTTTTGTTTTTTAAACGTGGATTTATTATCCTAAGAAGCATACCAGAGAGATTTACTCCAAACACTGAAAAAAGAGGTCACCAAGAAGCTTTGTGTTAAAGAACTTGAATGTAATGGCTGACGATGCAAATTCTCAGTGCCCGCCAATCACTGCCCATCACTGCCCTGGCCTCCCAGTGCCTGCCCACCACTGCCCTGGCCTCTTAGCGGCCACCCATCACTGCCCACCACTGCCCTGGCCTCTCAGTGCCCACCCATCACTGCCCGCCCNCTCCCTCCCTTCTTTCCTGAGACAGGGTGTTCTTATATAGTCCTGGCTGGCAGAGAACTTATTCTATAGCCTAGGGGAGCCTTAAACTCCTGGGTTATACTCCTGCTCTGTGCTGATATTACAGGTAAGTTCCATCACGCCTGGTTGGAGCAGGGCTTTCTCTATTGTCTGGAAGCCAGATGGATGTGGACCTGGGACTCTTGTCATCTGGCTCGCTGCCATGAGGGGAACTTGAGAATCAAGCCACTGCAAAGGCAAGCAGAGCTGAGAGATGACGCCGGGCCAGGGTCCCTTTGAAGACAAGGTTTAAGGTCCACAAATCCAGCTGTGTCTGAAGGGATGCAGATCTTTCTCTAGTCTTGCCAGACACGTGAGGGGATGCAGTCTATCTTTGCTTAAACCAGTTTTAAACACAATTTCTGTCACTGGCAATAAAAAGCATTCTAACCGTCATAGTCCTTTATTCTGACTTTCTGTCTGGCCTCTGACCATTGGCAGTGCCAACCATTAGGTGTTCAATGTGCATCTGCTGGGTGAATAATACACTTGAAAGCCGGAAGTGTGAGAAATGCACCAAAGGTAATGTACGCCATAGGTCTAAGAAACAGGAAGGGGCCAACCCGCTATAAATTCGGAGTCATGAGAGTAGATGCACCAAGGACCCAGGACAGTCATCGAGGTTTGCTGTTCTGTACGATGGCCAAGTCCCATTGGCTAAAACACAACACCTGCATGCATGTGTTATACCATGCTTAACTTTATTAGTTTGAACTTAACTCCCAAGCCAGCAGGAATCCCCTCCCAACGCTGAAGCTGGAGTTGAGATCTTCAGGGTGCCATGTTGGTTATGGGTCAGAGACACGTGGTTCGGGTGGATCCAGAACTGGGCATGTGAAGGTGAGACTAGAAGATGGACGTCTAGGGCTTCATTCTTAGGAGACAAGGCAGAGAAGCAGAGCCTGCAAAGATGGCCTGAACATCACTTTCTGGAGTCTCTTGCTGGTAGAGGAGAAGGCTGGAGAGACATCGGGAGCCCAGGAGCCTTGGGGACACAGCCGTAGGGAAGGTTCTGTCGTGCTCTTAGGGGCAAGGACTGAGCCAGAGAACTGGAGCAAGTCCTCTGTCAGCATTGAGCTGCTCAGGCAGGAGGCGATTGGAGGTCATGGGTGCTGTCAAACTCTCTTACACTCTGCAGAAAGCTGGACAGGGAGGTGGCAGGAGCAGGCCCGCTCATGTGGATTCTGTGATCAGGAGACACAGGAGTGAAGTTGGTCACCATGCTAACAACGGCTGGAGAGGCCAGATGGGGTGCTGCATGCCTTTAATCTCAGCTCTCGGGAGGCAGAGGCCAGCATATTAGATCCCTGGGAGCTCAAGGCCTGCCTGGTCTACACAGCAATTTTCAGGGACAGCCGGGGGCTACATAGTGAGACCCTGTTTCAATAAACAAAAGTTGTATCTTGATTCTAAAATATGATTCTGGTAGCAGACCAACTCCATTTCTCATAGCACAGGATAGTCCTTCCTAGGCCCCCTTTGCAGTTGGTCGATGGGCCAGTCACTCGGTCAGATGTCTGCCTCCACCTGAGTAGGAGCCGGTGGCTGGAGGAGAATCTGTTCTAGTAGCAAAGGTGCTGTTGTCAGAGGTCAGCACCCACTGTCAGTGGTGGCAGCCACAGCATCTACTGTCCAGCAGCAGTGTCCCCAGTAAGCAGCCCTGTGCCCATGGGCTTGGGGCCTGGCTCTACCTACTCAGCTCCCACTCCATTCCTCTCTTTTCTGTGGCTATTTCATTAAATTTCCAACAGCTTCAGAGTTCTCAGTAGCATTTCCCTAAATTCTTCTTATGCAGCCAGTCAGAATAGAGGGTGGTTCGCTATGAGGATGCTAACCAGCCTAAAGGAACAAGGACTGTGAAAGCAGGCGAGTGCGGTTAAAGCGGCAGAACCCACTGTGGTGGCGGGACTTCCTCAGGCAGGGCCAAAGCACGGGCCATCGCACAGGAAGGAGAGGGCGGAAATAGAGATTCCACTGTAAAAGGAGATGTGGCAAGTGTCCCAGGTGTACAGGGAAAACAAGAGAAAGGCCTTAGACAGACGAGGAGGGCAAAAGCAGTCACTCAGACACACCAGAAAACTGACACACAGACACACCAGAAAACTGACACACAGACACACCAGAAAACTGAAGCAGGCACCTGAGACAGTCAGGAAGGACAAAAAGTACCACAGCAGGGCGGATGGTCTGGACAACGTGTGGCTGGCCGGCAAGACGGGATGAAGCCTGCGGAAGGGCAGGGAGGAGCGAGCATGCAGTCAGTCGTGTGGACAGCAGGCAGGAGAGGGCTGTGTGGCAGATGGGGTGACGCATGAACTTGGCTCATTTTGTGGTACCTTGTATTTCTTCTTCTCTTTTACGTCTAGTCATCTGAGTGGTAACAGACAGCAATATCTACATATCAGGTCCAATGTCAAATGACCAAATCAATCCTAAACACTTGAGTCAGCTTGTCATCCTCAGGGTCTCTTCCAGCCTGCTGCTGACACGCCCATCCTTACTGCGTGCACCGAACTCCCAGTCTGTGCATAAGTATGCTCGCAGAGCGTTTCTGCACTTGACATCTGTGTTCCGCTGTAGCCCGGCCGGCTGCTTTCATTTTTCTCCGTGTAATTTATACCTGCTGACTCCTCCTGACTTTAGAAATGGAATTGAACCGATGGAAGGGAAAGGAAGCTGTGGGTTTCACTTAGAGTCGACCTCATTCTCTATGTCTGTTGCCTCTCAGTCACTTTTCCATCTCTCTTTCCGCAGACATGATGTCCACATCCTTTTAAGCCACGTGGAAGGTAGGCACGTCACAGACTTCATCGAAGCTCCTGTGTAATGTTTTAAAAGTATTGGCTCCTCCGTGAGTTCCCTGCATGTTCTAGTTGGCAATTCAAAAGCACTGTTCACAACTTAACGGAGCTACTGGAGACCCCAGGCCTGTGAGATAGCGTCCAGTTGTTAGGTTCCCAGACTGATAAGCCATCACTGATTGCGCCTGCTCAGACAGGACTCCCTGCTCACTCTGTACCCACAGTCCATTACAGGGCTGAGGGACAGCCATAAAAAGGAGGAAGTTCTCTAATTTGTGGCAACATGGATGGAACTGGAGGATGTTACGCTAAGTAAAATAAACCAGGTACAGGACGACAGATAGTGCACATTCTCAGTCATGTGTGAAAGCTAAGGAAGCTGATTACACGAGGTGGAGTAGAACCAAGGTCACTGGAGACCAGGGAGAGAGCAGGGGCAGAGTGGATAACATGTAACAAAACACAGTTTTATGGAGGAGGTTCGCTCTGCTGTAAACAGCACAAAGGGATAATTACGGCAGGCAGCAAGTATATATTTAAAAATAACCACAGGAGAGCTTGATTTATCATTTTCTAGCACATGGAAATTAAAATACTTGGTTATTATATGTATAATATTATACTATGTAAACGGGTAAAAGTATCATATACCTAATTGTTTCAAAAAGATGTTAAATACTATGGGTGCTTAAGGCTAGGGCTTGGCAATCATGCTGCCCCAGACTGGCTACTGAATGGAAATGTGACCTGGGATAATATCTTTACCTATTCCATGTCTCAGTTTCCCCATTTACAGATTCACCCATCCAAGAACTATTTTATTAAGCAAAGGCAGCGTGGCAGTCTCTGCTCTAGCATTCGGGATGCATGAATTGGTGAACAAAAGTCTTGTTCTCGCAAAGGTTACAATCCCAGAAGGTAGATAAGAAGTAACAAGATACATACAAGGACCTAGAGAGCCTCTGAGCCGTGGCTCAGCGGGAAAGAGCACTGACTGTGGATCCAAAGGACTCCGGTTCAAATCCTAGTGGCTACATGATGGCTTACGGCCAGCTGAATTCTCATTGCTGCCTGGTCTACAGAGTGAGCTGTACAGAGAGACCCTGTCTGTCTCAAAAAACGCCCCCCCCTCCAAATAAACAAAAAACCCCCAACCAAACAAAAAAGGAAAACCAAGGGCTTGGAGAGACCTGAGAACTTGCTGGAGGCCGTTTCTCCATCTGTGAGCATAAAGTAGGCAAAGGAGCTAAGAAGTTGTCAGTGCCCACACTGCTACATTTTAATTTCCTGCAATTGCTTTGCTAACCCAAGGACTAGAATAAAATAAAGACTTAGAAGGAACAAACAGCGACCCCATCTCGGGGTGCATTTTCTGGGCCTCCAGACAGCTTTTGCTATCAGTAGAGGAAAGAGAATCCTGTGGTTCTCTGTTCTCTGCACAAATGCATCAAAGGCCTTTTCAGTGAGTTCTATGAAGCCTATGGATCCAGTGTTGTCCCTATGCCTTCCTCACATTTTGTATTAGGTAGGACTTCCTGATGTACAGCCAGCCAGAACTGGAGGTGGTCATTTAGAGCATCCAGTCTTTGCTAGGCATTTCAATATAATTAAACATCCCACACAACAATACTAGTCCCTCTTTCCCCATGGGATACGATCTACCCTTAGAAGGTGCTTCATGCCATGAGCATACCAAACCCTACAGAGACTGTTTCCTTCACATACCCATGAAAAATCTAAATTATATACAAGGCACAATATGGGAATAACTATTAAATTAAATAGAATAACTATAAAAATATACTGCAGATCTTGGCAACCTCAGGACATTATTTTTTTTCTTTCTTTAAGTCAATAACTTTTATCATTTCATGTACAGGAAGCACTTTTTTCCCCCCTTTCCCTTCTCCCTCTTGCTCTGGTCCCACTTGCTCTGGCCCATAGATTTTTACTTGTTTCTCATTATGGATGGTTGTGAGCCACCGTGTGGCTGCTGGGATTTGAACTCATGACCTCCGGAAGAGCAGTCAGTGCTCTTAACCATAGAGCCATCTCTCCAGCCCTACAGAAAGCACCTTATGGATTTTTGTTGACATATCCAAATTGCCAGCATGACTGACTCCTTTTGAGCTTTAAGGTCATTCTAGAATAAAATGAGAGTTACTTAAACATAAGCACAGTGATCCTGTAACTTTCAATCTGAAAACAAAGAAGGCTCCCAAGTGACCAATGTAGGTAGCATCCATAGAATGGGTGTGTATGCTGGACAAGGGAAAGATTCACATCATAGGAGGGACAAGGGAGAAAAAGCCAAAATTTCTCATGCTACTCAAGACTTCAAGAAATTTAAACCTTATAAATTCTGTGCTTTTAGAATTTTCCATTTAATATTTTCAGACTGTAGCTTATCATGAATATTGAAATCTCAAAAAGTGAAAGCTTGGGTAAGAGAGGGCCCTGAGCTTCACTGGAATCTTACAGTGCTCTGTGAGGTTGCTTTCATGCGTCAGAGAAAGAGCAGAAAGGACAGAGAAAATCATGGGCATGCGCACTAATCACACAGCTCATCCATGAGTGAGCTGAGGTCACACCAAAGATGCAAAGGCGGAGTCTGGGCTCTTCACCCCCCCTCCCCCCACTGGCTCACCTTAGGCTGCCAACCAAATCCCACGCTCTCTGGAAGCAGTGCGGAGGGAAGGCAGGGCCAGGGCAGAGTATCAGTGGACATCTAATAGAAGGCGAAAGTCTGGCCACTGCTATGAGAGTATCAGAGCTTGAACAGGGAAATCAGTGGTGGGCAGAGCTTGCTATTGGAGTTAGACTGATGGTGGTTGGCTATTGGAGTTAGACTGATGGTGGTTGGCTACTGGAGTTAGACTAATGGTGGTTGGCTGCTTTTGCACTCACTGCAGGAAAGATACACTTTCCAGGCAGAGAAAGAGGGGGCAGAGTGAGGGGCTGGAGCCTGAACGGCTTCACAGAGCACTTCTCTGTAGACCCACTTCCTTTAACGATGGTCCCACCTCCAGCTTTCCATTCATGCCCCCATAAAGCCCCTAACGATTACCTAGGGAGGTAGTCATCCAGTCATTAGATCAGACTCTTCATTCTTAACTGTCTCTGTGGACACTCTCAGAAACCAATACAGAGGTTTGCACCCACACTCTCCCAGGTATTTCCCAATCAAGGTCAGCGGGCAGTCAAGTTCAACCACAACAAGCAGTAAGACCCTCTGCAAAGCTAACAATACAACAGTTAACAGTTTTAAAGAGAAAAGGGAATACCTTTCTAAACAAGAAGAACTGGCTTGAATTCAAAATAATTAGGCAACTCCTGGCTTCTGTTGAAGCCCTCTGGTAAGCAGGTAAGTGATATCTTCCCCATGACGCTTCCTCATTTTAATTTATTTTATTTTATTTTATTTTATGCATTACATTTTTTATCTTGCTGGACTGAAAATCAGCTTGCAGTTTTCCTTAAATAGTCCATGTACAAGCTAATTCTGTATTTTAAGAAGCTTAAACATTTTTATAGAGGAATATCAGATTTCTTAATTCTATGACAAAAGGATACATAAGAACACCAATAACACACGCACAGGCGCGCGCGCACGCACACACACACACACACACACACACACACACACACGTGCACACGCGTACTCGTACACACACACACTCACATTGTGTGTGTATTAGAGAGAGAGAGAGAGAGTTGGAGAGCGACATACAGACAAAAGGAACTTGACCAAGTGAACTGTATCAAGCAGCTATGGTCTTGTTGACTCAAACAACTCAGTACTTGGAGCAAAGTCACACCTTGAATGAATCAGTACCACCCTCTAAAGAACACACACAGGCTGGAGAGATGGCTCAGTGGTTAAGAGCACTGGCTGCTCTTCCAGAGGTTCTGAGATCAATTCCCAGCAACCACAGGGTGGCTCACAACTATCTGTAATGATATCTGATGCCCTCTTCTGGTGTGTCTGAAGACAGCTACAGTGTGTTCATATACATAAAATAAATAATAAATAAATCAAAAATAAAATAAAATAAAATAAAAGAAGAAGAACACACACTTTCCCCTCTGTGTGTTTGGGAACTCAAAACTCTTTTTCTTCTCAAAGTTGCCCATGTGTTTCCCAGCATCCGAGCAATGGTAAATGGATGCTGTCAGCAGCTTGGCAGTTTCTCTGAGGTTGCTATTGACTTCAAGCTTATCTGAATGATGCTAAGTTTGCCCAGCTGCACTAATGAGTTCTTCCTGCCGCAGACATAAAGCAGGAGCATCATTAGGATCTGAGAGACTCAAATAGTTGATCATACTCAAAGTCAACCCCACTGACACCACCAAGCAGAAAAGCAGTTCTAGCCAGGCTGTGGTGGCACATGCCTTTACTCCCAGCACTTGGGAGGCAGAGGCCATATTCATCTGGGGATTCTTATTTCAATGTGGAGTCTCTCTAGATCAGAATCCCTAGGTCTAAGTCCAGAAACGCACTTTTAGCCAACTCTCAGATGATTTGGTATAAATCAGCACTTGGAAATTTCTACTCTGCTAGAAGAGGCACCACAGGCTACATTCACTCTTACAAGAGGTCTGTGTGTGCTAAAGGAAAAATAGCAAGAGAAGGCACGGTGGTTGGTTAGCTCATTTTTCTATTGCTGTGATAAGACACCATGACCAAGGCAACTTCAGAAGAAAGGGTTTCCTCAGAGGGACAGATCCATCATGGCAGGGGATCACGGCAGCGGGAGGCAGACGTGGTAGTGCCAACAGCTGAGAGCTTACATCTTGGACCACAAACAGGAAGCAGGGAGAGCTAACTCAAATGGTCTAAGCCCATAAGGTCTCAAAACCTGTCCCAAGGACATATGTCCTCTAGAAAAGTCACACACTGGGGGCTGGTGAGATGGCTCAGTGGTTAAGAGCACCAACTGCTCTTCTGAAGGTCCTGAGTTCAAATCCCAGCAACCATATGGTGGCTCACAACCATCGGAAATGAGATCTGACTCCCTCTTCTGGAATGTCTGAAGACAGCTACAGTGTACTTACATATAATAAAGAAACAAATCTTAAAAAAAAAAGAAAGAAAAGCCTCGTGTCCTAAGCCTGCCCCAAACAGTGACACCTCCTGGGAAGCCAGCATTCATCTAAATGCCGGAGACAACGAGGGCCACCAGTCACTCAAGCCACCATGGGTGGGTACAGAGGGCCATTTGTCTTCTGCTCAGCCCTACTGTGGAAGCAGACGGTCTAGCTGAACACCCTGCATATTCATTTCCCCATGACAGGTAGATTCAGCTGCCTCTTAGAAAGCAAGTACTCCTCAGAACAGAGCGAGGCCCTGTCAGAGCAGACCTTATTATGAGCATGGGCAGCAGGTTTAAATGAACCCAACAAGTACCCAACAAGTAATCTAGCAAAGAACTTGCCTGACCAAACGCCAAAGGTTCTTTAAAAAGAGATTCCCAGCCACTGAGAGAGCTCTACACACCTAGGGTTCCTGGTTCCTATATGGAGTTCCCTGTTTCTTGGTGAGCATCTCAAGTGTTGATATGCTAGGGAGGAAAGAGGCGAGAACACTTTGGAGCCAACTGCTTAGCGCCTGGCTCGGCCACTTTCCACCTGTGCGCCTGTGTGTCCTGAAGCTGTCACTTTGCCTGTCTCTAAAGTCAAGCAGCCCTCCCCACCGGGGCACAGTGCAGATGAACTGGGTGAAGCCTGACCACTCTCCATCACTGCAATTCTCACATGTACACTCTGTTCTCTTGTTTCTCTGCTTGCAGCTGCCTCACAACTACCAAAGACGGGCCTGCGAGCTCAGAGGACAAGCCCTGTAGCCTCCACACAGCCGCTGCTCTTTCCAGCTCTACAGGGCCTTTTTTTGATTGAATTAGTCTTCCCTCCTTCCTCCAGGCCAGCCAAGGGCACCGTTGGGCCACAGTCGAGGCATCTTCCACTGAGCAGTGGCTTCTCGGGTTCTCTTTAAGCAGCTTGTGAAGGGAAAAGGAGGTAGAAACAATAATAATACACAAGAACCCCTATGTCAATGCACACCCGGCTGCTTACTGGTAGGATTTCTCAGGGTAAGACTTAAAAGTCTTCTATGAGATTTAGACAGCCCATTGGGTATAAAACGGAATGATCTTAACCAGGATTAGCCCACACTTCCTGAGCGACAGAGCGTTTCCAGGGAGAGTAAGGGCCGTGCAGCCCTCTCCATTGTTACTCACTCACGACTCCTCTCTCCAGGGTTGTCCAAGCCCATTCAGCCTTCCCTGGCAGCCCACCATGGTGTGAGGTTTTGAAACAGAGCTGGGTTTGGAAACAGAAGCGGGCCCCCTCTGGGTACAAGAAGTGACAGTAGCGGATGGCATGAGAGGAAACAGAAGCAAGGCACCCGAGTGTGTGACAGACACCAACTTTAAATTCAACATCAACTATAAGCCAGTGTGTGGAAGTCCATGTAATAACTCTAACTGCCACCAGCCCATCACTCTCGGTTGTCACTTTTTATGGAATTTGTGCGGGAGGAGAGGTCTGCGTGGCTGAATGATTATAATCAGAATGCTGCAGCCATGGGCTACCTGTTTCTGTTTGGCTCTGCTACCTAGCCATCAAACTCTGGGCTAAGTTAAACTTTTTTTCTATGCTCCAGCTTCCTTATTTACACGATGGGGTAAGAATGGCAGGTGACTAGCTCACAGAATTGTCGTGAGGACCACATGAATCAAATGTGTACAGTAGCATCCTGGTACTTGGCTCTACCCTGGATGATGAGTCAGCCGTCAGAGAATACAGCCCACTGGTATGTATTCAGTCCACAGCTCATGCTTCTGGGCCCAAAGCAGGTCACAGATGTTTCAAGGGGACCTGCAGAGAGACTGCTCACTCCCTCTGCAGGGGCTGGCCAGATTAAAATCACAAGCCCTCAGTAAAAGCAAAGGCTTTGTATAGTGAGCACCTTCAGAGATATGAACAGAAAGCCTCTATAACAGCCTATTCTCTGTGTATCCCTGGCTGTCCTGGAACTCACTCTGTAGACCAGGCTGGCCTCGAACTCAGAAATCTATCTGCTTCTGCCCCCCAAGTGCTGGTATTAAAGGTGTGCGCCACCACTGCCCAGCCCGGACATTCTTTAATGGCTGAAATGGGGGCTGCGGAGATGGCTCAGTTGGGGAAGTGAGGACCTGAGTTTGTATCCTCAGGACTCACATAAGCAGTTAGGTGTAGCAGTGATGCCTATAATTTAAAGTTGGGAATGGGGGTGGCATAGAGAGGATTCCCGGAAGCCCACAGGCCAGGTGTACGCGGCCCGCAATGGTCAGTCTAATGCAGAAACCCTTTTAAACACTAGCTAGGAAAGAGTTTAAGAGGAACAAATAGCACTGATCGCTTAAGCACTTAGACAAGAACGAGGGAAAGAAGAACGGTACTGACCATTCTAAAGCCACAAAATCGACTCCCTTTTCTACCCCGCAAGAAATAGCACATACTATCCTCTCCCTGATCACTGCTTTTAGACTGCTCTTTCAAAATCCGAAACTTCTAATAACATCCTATAAAAATAAACCACAGGGCAGCCATCCCAGAGACTGAATTCCCTCCATCCCAGGCAACTTTTAAAGCAAAAGACAGCAGTTAAAACAAACAAACTAAACAGATACCAGTTCACAAAATAAATGTCTGGCTCAGCACCCCATGAGGCATGTGGCTTTCTTAGTTTTTTTTTTTTTTTTTTTTTCTTTTTAAGTAAAATGAGACTTCAGGCACTTTATTTGAATATTTAGATATAATTATGCAGGGGACAGGAGAATGTGTTATATTCTGGCATTCTTGAAAGCACGTGTCCCCCCCTCCCCTGCCCCCATTGTCCCCACACTGGCTTGTTTTATTACGTTCCCTTCTCCTGCCTCTCAGCTGAGGAATGTGTTTGGAGCCAGGGCAGCTACCCTCTGCAGGGGAGTCTCTGCAGATTGTCTGCCAGGCCCCTCTCTGTCAAAGGCAATGGTCCCTCCTGGGTTCCATTCTCTATGGTGACTCTGAGCCCGCAGGAACGGGGGCCCTGGCAGCCAAGTCATCTGAAATCATACCTTAATAGTTGTCCTACCGGGCTGGAGAGATGGCTTAGTGGTTAAGAGCACTGGTTGTTCTTCCAGAGGATCAGGGTTCAATTCCCAGCACCCACATGGCAGCTCACAACTGTCTATACTCCAGAGAATCTGACACCTTCACACAGACATATATGTACAGGCAAAACACCAATGCTCATGAAATAAAAATAAATAAAAATGAAAAAAAATTGGTGTCCTGCCTGAATTTGTTTCTCCCTTTTCCCTTCATACCTGAACCTCCCAATTCTGTTCTGACAGCTTCCCCAGTGTGGCCCTCCTTGTTCTAGATTTCTCTTGCCCCTACCAGCTGCAGCCCGTCTCTCTCACCAGACTCACGCAGCCTCCTACCAGTGCTCATCTCTCCCTCTGGCTCATCTTTCCTTTCTCTGATGCGTGATTACCTCAGATGCAAATCTGCTCATGCCATCATTTGTGTTCCGTGGCTTCTGGCTGTCCAGGCATCCCGAATGAAAAGCCCTTTCCTAAAACTCAACACACACCCCGCTGCTTTACATGACTGAAGTGTCAAGGCTCACCTGGATTATTCTCTTTTTGTGGAGAAACTGCACAGGTATTGTACCAGGTAATGTAATGACACTGAGTGTGAGGAATAGAGAACTTCATTCTCCCATGATGCACCCTGCCTGTGGCCAGGCAGTATAGACAGTGGGTGACCTGCTGAAATCAGGTACAACCAGTTTCATAACCCTAAAGCCTATTTGACTGTCCCCAGTGCCTTCTTTGTCCAATTAATGAGTTTTGAAACACAGAGATTGGATTAGCAATGATTTAGCTGGGATGAAGTAATTCATGCTGTACTTACTGGAAATCAAAAGCCTTAGGACCGGGACTTGTAGATTAAAGAAACAAAACAAAAATAGGAGGAGGAGAAAAATGACCAAGTGAGGGGGTCAGAAGGAGAATAGAGATAGACACTGTGCCTGGTGAACGGCTCTCGTAGCTCAGAGCGGTTCTGACTGAAGTCCATCTCTCTCTCACTCTCGCTCACTCTTTGTAAACCATGCCTCACTGTGATGGCTGGGGACGATGGGGTCCCTGCATTTTCCAGGTGAAGGAACAGACAAGCAATACTCACATTGTTTACTATGGTAACCAGTGGTCCAGTATAAAGCTCAGTTCCTGTTTCTCTAGAGCAAAAAGAACTCCCCAGATCTCAGGAGAGATAGTATTAATATCAGTGGCACTTCTCAGTGTTCCCCTCTGTTCCCTACACTGGGGGCGGGGCAGGGGCGGAGCCTCCTTGATCAAAATAGACTGAGGCTGGTCAGCGGAGCCAAATTACAAGTACAAGTGCTTGCTTGCTAGCTTGCTTTCTTCTTCTTCCTTCCTTCCCTCCCTTCCCTCCCTCCCTCCCTCCCTTCCTTCCTTCCTTTTCCAAACTGACCTTGTTTGTCTGTCTGTCTGTCTGTCTGTCTTTTTTTTTTTTTTTTTTTTTTTTTTTTTTTTTTTTTTGGTTTTTCGAGACAGGGTTTCTCTCTGTAGCTCTGGCTATCCTGGAACTCACTCTGTAGACCAGGCTGGCCTCGAACTCAGAAATCCGCCTGCCTCTGCCTCCTGAGTGCTGGTATCAAAGGCATGCGCCACCACGCCCGGTGTTTGTCTGTCTTTAACATCCATCTATCCTCTACACTTGACAGGATGTAGAATAGAGAACAGACGCAGAGCAGGAATACGAAGACGCTCTACAATCTAACTCAGAAGTAGCGAGCCTTCAGTAGCTGAAAGCTGTATCCTCCCCTCAGGCTTTTTGTGTTAGCTGGTAAGGCTAACAATTTGATTTCTGCACCTTATTCCTATAACCCTTTCCCCCCAAGTGCTGGTGAAGGTCGGGCAAGCACCCTACCACGAAGCAACATCTCTCTCTACTTTTGTACCTTATATCTAAATTCATTGTGAATACAGGAGGAGGAGTCAGAGGGCTAAGAGCCTCCCTGAGAGCTAAACACAGGCACAAATATACATATTCAGTAAGTTTCTGTGAAATGAATGAATGAATTCGTCCAAGGTCATGTGGTTAATAAGTAACAGAATAGGGACTTGAATCCATGTGTGATGGAAAAGTTCCTGATTTTCTAAAATTCCACGTCAGTGGCTCTTGTGTGAGTTCTATTTCTGAGCTTCAAACGGGCTGCCAGGAAACTGGAAACACTGGCTGGCCCGGCCATTAGCTACCTTAAAAAACACATGTGTGCTTAGGATCTTTGCTGAGGAGCCCAAGCCAGTGGGAAGGCTGGGTTCAGCATGTCTCTCTGCTGTGGGCCACAGTGCACCAGTACCGACTCACCTCTCTAGGAACTCGGAGGTACTGGAAGCTGCAAGGAAGCTGCTAAGTGATTCAGCAGAGGCATGCAGCAGACAGGGAGGAGAAAGGGATGATGGGGGCAGGAAGATGGATGAGCAGATATGGCTGGACGAGAGCTCTAGGAGAGGAGGCAGAGGCGCGAGGGGCAGGGCTAGGGGTGGGGAGGAGGCAGCAGAAAGAATATACAAATAAATCCTAGGAGACAAAAGGCAAAAGCTGGAACACACACATGAACGCGCGCGCGCGCGCGCGCGCGCGCGCGCACACACACACACACACACACACACACACACACACACACACTGAGGGAGGGATACAGAGAGAGATAATTTAAAGAGGAACCAGTTACAGGAATAGGAGCCAACTGCTTGCAAGGAAAACAGCCACAAAGCCATTGTCTATTTCCTGTCAAAAANCCCCCCCACAGAATATCTTAAAACTGAACCCTATCAGCAGTCAGTCCTCCCTAAGTGACCAGTGAGCATCCTGTCTATTTTGCTTACTGTTGGCGTGGGTGCACCCTGGGTATCACTGTAACCCATTGCTTTAAACCTCTGCAGTCATGTATTTAATCCTCAATATCTTTATGAGGTGGTTAATATTATTCCCATTTTACAGATAAGAAGCCTGGGGCTCCAGAGGAGATTAAGGGCTGTACCTAAGACCACAGGACTATTAAATCATGAGGGATTTAAGCTCCAAGCCACTGACTCCAGAGCCTGCATATTCAACCTCCAGTTCAGAAATTCAAAGTCTAACTGAGATCCCAGGCTTATGAAGAAACACACAAGCACAAGTGCGGGAGACATGCGCAGATAAGCCGAATAGCTCAGATCTAGGCAGGCCTCGCTCGGTGAGTCTCGACCACAAAGCAGAGCTCTCTTCAGTGAAAAGGCAGCAGTTCATTCCTCCAGACACGGGAAACTCTGTGTACCAAAGCCTTGAGTGTTTACCATCCCTAAAGGTCAGCATTTGTTGTGTACGAGAACAAACACTGTATGGAAACTGAGAGATATGGACATGGAGCCAGCCCAGGTGAAGGTGGAAAAGGGGGGTGAGACAGGGAAATGGAGGCCGGAATCAGGAAGGGTTCTAAGCCATAAGTGAGGTAGGTGGTCTGGTGACCTGTTAGATAGAGGTGATGAGGTCGGCGAATCCACGCTTGCTAACTAGTGTAGATTACTTAAGAATAAAAACTATCCCATAATCAGTCACTAAACTCAGACACTATTGCATAGGACAGCAAGTGTTTACTGAAGGGACCCTGATATAACTGACTCCCACAGAAGTAGAGGCTCACAGTCATCCATAAGAGGGAGCACGAGGCCCACATTGGAGAAGCTAGAGATAGAACCTCAGGAGCTGAAGGGGTCTGCAACCCTAGAAGAGGAACAACAATATGAACTAACCAGAACCCCCAGAACTCATGTCTCTAGCTCCATGTATAGCAGAAGATGGCCTAGTCAGCCATCATTGGGAGGAGAGGCCCCTTGGTAATGCAATCTTTATATGCCCCAATACAGGGGAACACCAGGGCCAAGAAGTGGGAGTGGGTGGGCAGGGGCGCGGGGAGGGGGGAAGGAGGAGGGGACTTTCGGGATAGCAATTGAAATGTAAATTAAGAAAAGATCTAATAAAAAATTGAAAAAAAAAAAGAATAAAAACTATGAGGCTGGGTGTAGTGGCGCATGCCTTTGATCCCAGCACTTGGTAGGCAGAGGCTGGTGGACCTATGTGAGTTTGAGGCCAGCCTGGTCTACATTTTGGGTTCCTGGCCATTCAGGACTACGTAGAGAGACCGTGCCTCAAAAAAAAAAATGGTGATGAGTTGATTATTATAGTATAATAGCTCTTATTTTTAAAGATATGTTTGGTCCTATTTCCAATGATGTGAAATTTATGGTCCAAAATCATGATTTCTTTTGTATCAACATAAGTGACCGTCATAAACCTTATGGCTAATCAGGAAGACAGGTTAGTGCCATGGGAGAACAAGAGCTGACTGATGGTCTATTAGCTAATTCCAGAGCACAGTTTAGCATGCATTTCATCTTGGCCCAGCCATGGTTTGTATCAGGTTCTTTTAGATACCTTGCTGTATCTCCCCACTATAGTCCTTGTTCCGAAGGCTCCAATGGACAGAACAGGATTTACCTCCAGCCTGCGGTGTCTTCCAGGACTGAGCACGGTGGCTATGATGCTTTCTGTCAATCTTCCCTTCAGGCTAAATCTCCTACCTCCTCTACTGTTCCTCATATAACTTGGTTTCATATTCCTTCACCATCTGGGCCATTTACTGAACAAGTTCCACTTTGTCAATGGTCCTTTAGAAGTGCAGTGCCAGAACCAAATGTGGTTTCCAGAGCAGAAATACATAATTGTATTTCCTAAAGTTCCTACAAGGAAACTGTTCTTCCTTCAGAGAGGGCAGGAAGGAGGGAGGGAGAGAAGGAAGGAGGGAGGGAGGGACAGTGAGAGGGAGGGAGGGAGGGATGGAGGGAGCGGAGGAGGAGGGAGGGGATAAGCCGCTTAATCATTGTATCTCAGTATGGAAAGATTTCCTTTTATTAAAGCAAATTCTATTTGAATTTGAATTTTTGTTATTGTTTGTTTGTAGATAGGGTTTCTTTGTGTAGCCCTGACTGTCCTAGAACTCCAGCTGTAGACCAGGCTGGTCTTGAACTCAGAAATCCGCCTGCCTCTGCCTCCTGAGTGCTGGGATTAAAGGTGTGCACCTCCATTGCCCAGATGGATTTGAAAATTTAATTGAATGCATTTACTTAGTGTGTGCTTGTGTAGCATGTATTGTGTGTGTGTGAGTTTATGCCACAGTGCACATGGGGAGGTCAGAGGACAGCTTGCAGGAGTTAGTGTTTTCCTCCCTGGGGACTGAGGTCAGGTTGACAAGCTTGGTGACAAATGCCTTAACCTGATGAGCTGTTTTTCAGACCCTCCACTTTAATTCGTAACACTTAGAACTAGGTTGCTGAACTCAATGAATTTTTTCCCTTGTTTTTGTTTTAAGGGTTGGTCTGGCTAAGAAATAACATTTCAAAAACATTTTATTCATTCATTCATTCATTTGTGTTTCTATGTGAGGTATGCATGCTTGCCATGACCCTAGAGAGTAGAGGTCAGAGAACAACCTATAGCAGTTGGCTTTCTTCCATCATGTGCATTCTGGGAACTGAGGCCCGGTCACTAGGCTTCACCGGGATGTACACTGAATGAATATTTGACCCACAGTTATCCCACCACCCAGTATTTTCATTTTTTGACAACATTTACCTACCAGCATCCCACATCAACTTCTAGCTGAAGCATTTTCCTCTTTAGAGACTCTGTCCTGACCAAGTCCTAAGCCAATCTAACTGATGCAGAGCTACCACCCATTCCCAGGACAGCCTATGAGACCCTTTGTTCAAGCCAGGCCTAGGTCTCAGCTCAGACAGGAACTTTACCTCTCAGAATCTTGGTCTACACTGTAACATGAGATTTACAGTATCTACTCACTATAGTGTAAAGTTGAAGTTCAGTTACCTTTATTATTAAGAATCACAGAGACACTGAATGATAATTAATGATAAAATTCCATATTGGCTCAAAATGCAAAAAAAGAGAGAGAAAGATTGTAGAAATTGTCTATTAGTGAATTCTGGGCATTTACAATGGTTAAAATGTTCTTTTTACAAACCATAGAAGAGAAAGAAGCTACTGAGTCTGGCATTTCTATTAGCTGTGTGATTGCTGTTTATGATTATAGAAAATACCACAGGGATGACTTAGTTCTTTTTGCCATTCTTAAATTCTATAAAAAAGAGAGAGTTCTTGACTGGAAAGACAAAAAAATATCAGAAAAAATCATTCCATATTTAGTAAAAAGTTTTAGAAATTTGGAAGCCAAATATCAAATTCCAACAGTGCCTAGCAGAAGTAAACAATCAAATCTCTTCCCTACATAAACAAAGACACCAAATAAGGGCTGAAGGAATTGTCCTGACCATGTCTTTCAAACAGTATGCTGACCTCATCACACTGTCGTAAGAAAAGAACTAGGGAGAGAGACAGGAGATCCTGCTGCTTCCTGCAGCAGACAGACTCCACAAGCTGTGATCCCCCATGCCAGAACCTTTGGGGCATAATTTCATCCCAGGCAACACTCTCATGAACGAGGTCCCAGAAATTCCCCAACTCTTCCTGCACTTGAAGTGAATGAATTGTGTATAAGTAGGAAGTAGCCTCTCACCAGACAGCAAACTGGCTGTGGCTGTGACCTTGGACTTCCTAGCTTTGAGAAACACATTTCTGTTAGTAAACAGCCAGTTCATGATATTTTCCTAGAGCAGCCTGAGAGACTTAGGCCCTCCCATATAAAATAAGATAAAGATCCTCCTTGTTCCTTATGTCTACACACTAAACTTGTTGTTACATTATTTTAATATTCATTAGGGCACTTGTCTAGCATTCAGGAGGCCCTAGGTTTGGTTCTCTTCATCACAGAACAAAAAATAAGGACCAAACACAGTTTAATTAATTATTATAGTGCTACATGAACTTTAATTTGGATCTCTGGAGAGTGTCACAGTAACTTGAAGTCTCATTTGGGAAAGTTATAGCATCCAGCTGTCAGAAATAGAGCTGGAAGTAAACTTTCTAGAAATCATTTATAGTCATTTTGTTTTGCTAGAACAGGCTATTATGACCGCACTGTACTTGAAACGGCAAGACTTTCAGTGCTCATTAAGCACCAATTAGTCCTTCACATTTGTTCTTGAGAGATACAGATGTCACCTCGGATAGTCATGAAGGCTGAGTGAGCATTAAGGCAGGTTTGAGGCAGCCCCTAATCAGGTTAGTCACACATTCCATTTTTATATTTGGGAGCTCCACCCTGAGAAAACACATGCCCCATGATCTGAGGGGTCTCTTCTCAACAACCTTCTTGTGGTAGAACTTTCTAGAATATTACTTTAGAACCGAGGAATCAAAGACTTGTAAAGTTGGAAGCACCTAAAGATCGAAGGTTGAATTACAGAAGATCTAATCTAATGAGCTGTTGCCATGTCTTGCTCGTATTTGTTGCTAGTAGAGAAAATAAACCCACAAGAATGTTCTCATTGTTAAAAATATTAGAATTACTATACATGTCTAAATATAGAATTGTCTTGGTTTTCCATGACAGGGTAAAACCAGGCCATATTTAAACCCAACTAAAAGCTATTGTTTATCCACAATTCGTCCCAAGCCGCCATTAAAAAAAATTACCTGGTACTCAAAATAAAAATACAATGGCCAGAATCTGGGTATTTATAGTGTCTTGCCAGCAACTAAAACAACACCCAGCATCTGCTGGCTCTAAAGACAAAGGAAGCCAAGAGTTACTTCAGAGACCCGAAGCTGAGTTATTGGTCTGGTAAGGACAAGACTCCAACTTAGATATTTTACTGTTCTCAGGTCTCCAGTGAGACGAAATGTTTTAGCATGTATTTTCAGTCATGGGTTATTTTTATTTCATTAGCACTGCCTTTATATCACTTCCCCTCCAAAATTTCCAAATTTACAATTCTCAGTGACTTTCAGAGCTTCATTCTGATGCCATGGTCTCTAGTTTACCCTTTAGCAGTTTAACTGGGCTGTAGTAAGGTTGTTCTTAGAAACTCAATGCAGATGACTTCCAAACAAGTTCTAAGTACTCCCCAAAGACTGTAGGTCTTTGGGCTGTCTGTCTGTCCGTCCACTGTTTAGTTGTGAAACAGGCATGCTCCACTCTTCTTCCTGACAACAGAAGCAATGTGACTAGGTCCCTCCTGCTGTCTTAAAATACCATAATGGACTGCTACACCTCCAACTGTGAGCCAAAATTGGAGAGCCAAAATTCACCCTACCCTTCCCCTCCC
>LR751025.1:198499-230538 GCA_902729485.2 Mus minutoides
GCCCCTCCTCTCTCTCTTACACTCTTGCTTCTCTCTGCTTGGCCTCTCCCCTCTCTCTTACACTCTTGCCTCTCTCTGCTTGGCCCCTCCCCTCTCTCTTATTCTCTTGCCTCTCTCTGCTTGGCCCCTCCCCTCTCTCTTACACTCTTGCCTCTCTCTGCTTGGCCCCTCCTCTCTCTCTCTTACACTCTTGCCTCTCTCTGCTTGGCCTCTCCTCTCTCTCTTACACTCTTGCCTCTCTCTGCTTGGCCCCTCCCCTCTCCCTTACACTCTTGCCTCTCTCTTGCCTCCTGCTCTCTTTTGCCCCCTCTCTCCCCATTCCCTACCCCCTCTCTCTATGTGGTTATGGCCGGCCTCCACTTATCTACTCTCTCCTCTCTGCCTTTCTCTGCCTCTGCTACTCTCTTAACTCCCCTCCCCATGCCCTAAATCAACTCTATTCTATACTATATTTGTGTGTGTGTGGTCTTTCAGGAGTAGGGGATGCCTCTCCATGGGCCCACTGAGGCACCCCCTTCCCCCCACCCCACCAGAACATATTCTTTCTCTTTTTATGAACACAACACACACCACCATCAGACTTCACTGCATTTACATTACCAATGGCAAAAAATCATGTTAAAAGTCTAGAAAAAAAGAAAAAGACAGAAGCCACCAACTATCAAATGGTTAGTGCTAATCTAAAAGGGTTTTTCTTCCCTCCCTTTCCACCTTACACCTTTCTTGATTTTAAAGCCATACATAGACAGAACTGAGCTCACATGGACCTTTTAGGTGAGAGCCATTCTTTTCCCCAGTGAGTCAGGAAGCTACAAAGGCTGAAGAGAAGAAGAGTCTTTGGTGTACAAAGGCAGCTGGAAGGAACTGGCTGGTTGTCAATCTTTTTCTTTAAAGATGGAACTTCCGTAGCCTAGGCTGGCCTGGGGTTCATGATCCCCCTGCTCCAGCCTCTGGAGGAACGGGGAAGAAAGGTGACACCACCTCACTCAGTCTGTCTATTATTTCATTAGAACATCCAACACATCAAAAATGTGTTATCAAAAAGAAAGGATGGACACAAGGAAGAGGAGGAAGGAAGGAAGTGAGGGAGGAATGGAGGGAGGGAGGAATCCTTAGAGGAACTCCAGGGACTAGTTCAGAGGGAGCCACAGTTTGCCAAGTTAGAGAGTTACACATTCTGCTATTCTATCCGTTCTATCCCTGCTCAGAGCTATAAGCAATCACCACACAGCTGCAGTAGGTGCTGGCAATTTCTCCTTCCTGTCCCGCTTCTATCCAACCTCTCACCTCAGGTACTAGCTGAACTCCAACATGCTCCGAACACCTTAACGGGTTCTCAGGTAGCCAAGCTGAGTACTGCTTTTACCCTTCCTTAAAGAGCCACAGTCTGTCCTCAGATTGGTACAAGTTCCCATACGGGCTCTGGTGACAGTCTGCATCAGCCCCTCCAGAAGCTCCACGACATCTGCCATCAGCTGCGCAATCCCGCTCCCTCCCTTCTTCTTAACCAAGAGCAAAGGAGGATGGTCAAAAGTCTGGAAAAAGAATCACCTTCCTGAATTGAAACCATGTATGAATACAGCTGATGGCACTCAGGGACCTTTTTAGGTGAGAAAAGCCAGACTGCTTGGAAGAATTACTTGTGCATTTGAGGTCATTTTCAAACACTTCCTCCCTCTCTACCACACTCTGCTCTCAAGTAGCCACTAGCACTTCCCACCTTTCTGTCCACAAGGACAGCTCTCTCCCAGGCTCATGGTCTCTGTTCCTTCTTGGAAAGCAGTGTGTTCTCGCCTGTGTGCGCAGGCATTTGGGCACACCATGTGTGAGCAGGTGCTTCGTGGAGGCTAGAAGAAGACGTCAGATCCCTGGAACAGTAGTTCTAAGTGGTTATGAGCTGCCTGCTAATGGGCACTGGGACCCCAAGTCTGTTCCTCTGGAAGAGCAGCCAGTTCTAACCACTGAGCTCTCTCCAGCTCCACACCTCCCTTTTCCTTCTAACTTTAGCTGGAATTTCCTACTGAGGTTGTACTGCTACCTTAATAAAATACACTAGCTTTCCCTTTGAAAGGAGGAGGAACCTTGGGCCCATGTCTAACGTGTACCTGACAGGCAGGAAGAGCAACAGCTCAGAGAGAGAGGCAAGCCAAGCCAGCTGGGGGATTGAAAATGGCAGACAGCAGGTTGGATTCTGCAGAGGAAAAATGCAACGCCTGCCAAGTGGAAAAGGATCAACTTAGAAAGAAAACTTATTTCAAACGTCAGAGTAAGGGGAAGTAAGAAGAGTTCAAAGCAGCCGCCAGTCAGCCATAGCCTTACTTTGACACCGATTCTGTTCTGAGCCCTCACACAATGTAAACAGAAATTGTAAGCTTAAGTTAAATGCTCCATGTGTGGGCCGAGTGGCTACAGACTGTCACCCAGCCAGAGTGTCAGTGGCATTGTCGGTAACTCAACTGTGAATCTGTTAGTCCTAAGAACCAGATACTTGAGAGGTTCCACACATCCAGTGGACTCTGCTCACCACAGAACTTGTTAGAAACATGTATGTCCGTGGGAAGGATGCTGAACTTACGTTGCATATGTGACTGACGGCAAGCAGGGAGAAAGGAACGTTATTATCTTAATGTATTTTAGAGGACTGGGCAGGAGAGGAAAAGCAACTGAAGAAAACTAAACAAATCGTTCTCAAAATGATCTCATTTATCCTGCACACGAGGCAGAGGGCAGCGTGATAGAATCGTTTCTGTTTGGATTGGCCTGGAAAGGCTTATGCTTTGTTAGCTCCACTTAGAGACAGGCAAGCGGGTAAGGCAGACGAGCATCGCGCGCTGAGCTGCCGCTCTTCTAGCCTGTCAGGCACATGGGCCTGAGGGTGCCTCTTCCTTTCATGGGGAAAGCTAGTGTATGTTCTTAAGGTAGCAGAATGACTACAGTAGAAATGAAACCTGAAAGCGTAAGAAGTAAAATAAATAGCTCTGTGATTTGGACTTTACTTGGTTCTGATTATGAGAAGTCCCTCCTTCTAATAATGTGTTTGCCTGCACACACTATACACATATACTCCCATCTAAACAAGGCAACTGGAAACCTATGATACCACCTCAGGCATCGGGCTACCCATTGTTCCCTTTTGGACAATGTGATAACTTCCTCTACCAAATGTGATCAGTGACCATTCAAATACATTTCTACTTCATCCAGTACAAAAAATGGAGAGTCTAATCCAGTGCAGATGGGTTTTAGGGGTATGAACAGTAAGGTAAAGCTGCAGTCTCAGGTGGCTTTTAAGGAGAATCCCCCTATTTATCATCTTATGCCTCTGCATAGTGGGGTGTACCTATGCTTAAAAGCAGATGCATTATGGGAACAGGTATGTGGAGTAGAAAAATTATTATATGACCTAATCTACCAATCAAGCCAGAGAACTCCTTTCATTATAACCCTTAGCAGCCAAACTCCTACTTCTTTTGAACCCCATGAAAGAAAGCCTCCACCAGTTACCGGGGCCCTTGAGTATCTTCACTCTAGCGACCCACTGCCAATCTTTTTAAAAGATTTATTTTATGTATATTCTACACTGTAGCTGTCTTCAGACACACCAGAAGAGGGCATCAGATCCCATTACAGATGGATGTGAGCCACCATGTGGTTGCTGGAAATTGAACTCTGGACCTCTGGAAGAACAATCAGTGCTCTAAACTGCTGAGCCATCTATCCAGCCACCCACTACCAATTTTGATAGTGACAAGATCTATTCTACAGATTTGGTTTTTTTTTTTTTTTTTTTTTTTTTGGTTTTTCGAGACAGGGTTTTTCTGTATAGCTCTGGCTATCCTGGAACTCACTTTGTAGACTAGGCTGGCCTCGAACTCAGAAATATGCCTGCCTCTGCCTCCTGAGTGCTGGGATTAAAGGCGTGTGCCACCATGCCCGGCACAGATTTGCTTTTGAATAAAGTTTGCTTGGCAATATTGAAAAGTTATGAGGCCTTATTTTCGACTCTTTGGATAAGAGACCAAGAAGATGGAGTGTCTAGATCCTGACCACTGGTAACACTGGCATAGCTGACCTTTTTCTGGCCTAATAAAATTCCTTTGAGTATGTTAGGAGGTTTGTGATCACTAAAACATAGTAAAAGATGAAGGTTATTAACAAGTAGAATTGTATCAACGAGGGGAGAAGCAATCTCACCCGAGAGTTCTGGCATCTTGACAGAAAGTTGATTTCTCAGAATGTTTTAAACACATGTGAATTAGCAGGTCAATAATATTTTTATATGCTACCCAAACAGTGATAATCTTGATGCCACCAAGCTTGTGACTTTCTCCAGAAAATACCTAATTAAAAAAAAAAATTCATAGCAGGACTCTCGGAGAGATGGTTTAGTGGTAAAGAACACTGACTGCTCTTCCAGAGGTCCTGAGTTCAAATCCCAGCAACCACATCATGGTGGCTCACAACCATCTGCAACGGGATCTGATGCCCTCTGCTGGAGTGTCTAAAGACAGTAACAGTATAAGTAAATAAACAAACAAACAAACAAACAAACAAATAAATAAATCTTTAAAAAATCATAGCATTCTACTTATGGACAATAAGCCTTCTGTGCTCGTCAGTAACTTGTTTGGCCAAGGACTTTCTTAACTCAAACTGAGTTTGATACTGGGGCAAGAATGTCTTAAGTAAAATAATGGCCTTCTTTCATTCAAAACACGAGTGTAGATCAATCAATACCTCTACGTTTGTCATAGTAAGTTAAGTCTCAGGCAAGGAGGCAGAGTATTAAACTCAAATGGTCTATTTCTTCCTAAGAGTCACAAACTGAAAATCTAAAATACTTTTTACTTGATTCAAAGTTCAATTAGGTTTCAATCTTGTATGTGGAATTCTTTCTTTGAGTGCTTTATTTGACGATGGCCAGGCTGGAGTAAAGCCAGCCACTCATCAAACAGCCGGCCAGCATGACAGGCCTGAGACGAGCCAAGCGGAGTGGGTGTCTTTGTTTTAAGGGTGACTCACATCATCCAACCTTCATTCATTTTTGGTCACCCCACAAGTATGAAAGCACTTTGCTAGGAAGAGACCATGGGAAAGTGCAAAATACTTGCCCTTTACCCTCAAGAACTTCACAGATCCTGCCCCGTCTCTAATACAAGCAGTCCTTTAATGACCAGCAACCTTGCAAAGTGAACTTTTCCATTCCTGTGTTTGAAACAAACCAATTCTCTTCAAGAGTATATTTACCAGAGAATGTGACTCAAATATTCTTACTTGTAGGAAAAACTAAGGGTGAAACAACGAAAGAAACTGTTGGGCTTTGAGACACAGAACAGTAAACTCACAGGGATTTTAATACCGGATCACTACGTTGATCACATTAGGGAAGGGAGGAGAGAGGAGAGCATAAAAAGGCTAAAAGAAACATCTATGGGGCTGTTTAGAAGGGTCACAAAGTATGTGTGCCCCTTTCAGCAATAAATAGAACCATTAGAAAATCAGTAAAGGTAGAAAAACTTCAACAGTGTCATCAACGAACATAGCAATTAAGAATATTTCATAAAACAGCAGGATAGGGCACACATTCTTTTCAAACATCTATGGACTATCCATGCAATTATATGTTAGATTTTATAGCAAACCTCAATAAATTAAAAAAAAAAAAAACAGAGCAGTTCCCTGAGCATGATGGAGGAGTAGAGCTAGACATCAGAAAGACAGCAGGCAGAAAGATCCTGGCAGAAGCCGTGTGACAGCGCACACTAGCACAGACACTGTGAAGTCAATATGGAGGCTCATGAATACTAAATCAGAGGTACTCCAAGAGCCAGCAGCCGGGCGTGGTGGCGCACGCCTTTAATCCCAGCACTTGGAAGGCAGTGGCAGGCGGACCTCTGTGAGTTCGAGGCCAGCCTGGTCTATAGAGAGAATCCAAGACAGTTAGGGTAGTTACACAGAGAAACCCTGTCTCGAAAACCCACACACACAAAGATCCAGGAACATCACTCCTGGGTATCTATGCTATCTCTGCAAAGAGATGTGTGTCAGGATGCCACAGAAATGCATACACATCTATGTTCACTGCTTGCTTCACTATTCACACGATAGACAACTGTATCCTTCTTCAGATGAACGGATAAAGAAACCATAATATATAGGCACAATGGACTTTTGTTCTGTGGTAATGAAAAATGAAATAGAGCCAGGTATGGAGGGGAATGCCTGGAGCGCTAGCATGTAGGAGGAAGGGGCAAGAGGGGCAGGAGTTCAAGGTTACTCCACTACATAGAAGGTTTAGGGCCAGCCTATGCCATGGGCCATGTTAGAACCCATCTTAGGAAAACAAATGAAACTATGTCATTTTCTCTTTTATAAAGAATTATTTATTTATTTTATTTCTATGAGTACACTGTAGCTGTCTTCAAACACACCAGAAGAGGGCATCAGATCCCATTACAGATGGTTGTGAGCCACCATGTGGTTGCTGGGAATTGAACTCAGGACCTCTGGAAGAGTAGTCAGTGCTCTTAACTGCTGGGCCATCCCTCCAGCCCAATTATGTCATTCTCAAGAAAGGGGTGGAACTTGTCACTATCATGCTAAGCAAAATAAGTACTGCAGACAGATAAATATTGCAAGTATGTGAATATATATTAAGTCGATATGTGCATATATATATATATATATATATATACATATATACATATATACATGCATAGGCACATATATATGACAAGAAAGTAGAAGGAGTACTATGGGATCTAAGGGAGGGGGAGGGGAGCAAGAGACTGTGACTAGGGAACAGAAAACTATCATGTCTTCTCTGATGCAGAATTTAATACACATATGATATGAACATAGGAAGGGGATCCCGGGGGAGGAAGGATGTAGGAGAGGAGGGAGGAATGAAAATGAACAGGAGAACAAGAAGGATACACACAATGACGCAATGTAGTCATCAAATTCATTACTTTGTATGTCAATGTAAAAAGATGTCTTTCCAAGGAGAGAGACGGGACAGTACAGCCCAGGATTGTTTTTATAATTAGAAATTGGAAATGTTCAATTCATTTGTAGAATTCGGTGTCTACTCTTCCTTAATAATTCTTCTGTGTGTGCTCGCGCATGTTCATGTGTGCTTGTACATCTGACTGTGCTTGTGGAGGTCAGAGGTCAAAGCAATCTGCCTGATTCTGCCTCCCCGCCTATGGCCCACCCAGTGCTAGGGGTTTTAGACATGTGGACCTGGCTTTTATGTGAATACTCGTGTGTGTGTGTGTGTGTGTGTGTGTGTGTGTGTGTGTGTGTGTGTGTTGGGGGATGGGTGCAACCAGATCTCTAAGTTTGAGGCCAGCCTGGTCTACAGAGCAAGTTCCAGGATAGCCAGAGAAATCCTGTCTTGAAAAACAAACAAACAAACAAACGAGATTTTACTGTAATTTATTTTATTTGATAATCAAGGAAGTTGTGGCCACCAGAATCTGGTGCAGCTGGGAATGTGGGCAACTTGGTGGAGCTATTAGCGTAGCAAGCCTCTCAGTGGACAACTGCACTGTGCTAGATCTCTGTCACACTGACTCTCTGGGTTTGTTCTGAGGCTGTAGTTGTTCCCAGTGTTGGTTCAGGTTCTATCTTCACAATAAACATGTGGCCATCGATGAAATTAACTTCGCACACGGCATCAGGGCCGTCACAGCCACCACAAGGCTCTCTTCTCTACTATGTTCTTTCAAGACTCTACTTCAGTTCCAGGCGCATCAGTCATTTCTAGCCAGTCCCGCAAGGAACGGCATGCAACATCTGAATTTGGGGAGACTTCCACACTCAGTGTATCATGGATGAACACAGGAGGGTCTTCTTGTCCTCTGCCTTCAGTAGAGAGGGGTCTCTGGCTTGTTTTCATTAAAGGGACGTGTCCTTAAGTGGAGGCTCGCTGGTGGTGCTGACCATATCAAAGTCACTGTCAAACAATGCTCAGGCTTTTTGTGACTTCTAAAACCCAGTCACTTAGGGGGCTGGAAAAATGGCTCAGCAATTAAGGGCACTGACTGCTCTTCCAGAGGTCCTGAGTTCAATTCCCAGCAACTACATGGTGGCTCACACCATGTAATGGGATCTGATGCCCTCTTCTGGTGTGTCTGAAGAGAGTCAGTGTATATGGTGTACTCATATACATAAAATAAATAAATCTTAAAATAAAACAAAAACCTCAGTCACTTAAAAGTGGGATAAAGATTTCTATAAACTCCATCCCCTTCCTCTCTTATCCCTTACAAACATGAGAATATCCCTCACACATTTGTTTTTAAAAGCAGTTTTATAGCATTTATGAAACTTTAGAGTAATTAAGAGGGAAATGGAGAGGCTAGCAAGCCCAACCCTTTTTTGTTTTAAGGTGAATAAAGCCTGGAAGGGAACTGAATGACATAAAGTAAGAGGGAAAACGGGCCTGGGACCAAGTGTCCCACCACTCACGGTATGTAGCACCAGAGTATCAGAAGCTTGAAGGTGTGTCATATAGCACATGCCTAGTGTTCCTAGGGAGCTGGGCTCGATCCCCACTCCGCAATAGCAAACAAAACCCAGGCCAGGGACTCACTGAGCTCTTCTGTACCCACAACAGACATTACCCATCGCTCCATCATTTCCTTTCAGTTGCGATGTCGCTGCACTAACGCGGGCCGAGTAATGAAGGAGGAGTTAAAAAGGGTGATGTGCGGGGAGGGTTCTGTTCCACCTTGCACTCAGTGCGCAGTGCCACAGTGCGGGAAAACAGGAAGACGGAAGCGGAAGCTAGAGAGACCTAGCAAAGGGCATCCTTTACTAAGAGGCTCGCGACGCTAACAGCTCCATCAAGGTGCCCACATTCCCAACGGCACCAGATACGGATGGCCACAAGTTCCTTGATTATTTTTTTTTTAAAGATTTATTTTATTTATTATACGTAAATACACTGTAGCTGTCTTCAGACACTCCTGAAGAGGGAGCCAGATTGGATGGTTGTGAGCCACCATGTGGTTGCTGGGATTTGAACTTAGTACCTTCGGAAGAGCAGTCGGGTGCTCTTACTCGCTGAGCCATCTCACCAGCCCCAAGTTCCTTGATTATTAAATAAAAATAAATCTCCATGACCTGTCTGGGAGGAAGACGCACCAGGACTCTCTCACACAAATGCTAATAACAACATCAAAGAGAGGATATGCTGATGTCTTGTTTAGAGAATCCCCAGAAAGGACATCCCTGTAACAAAAGTCATCCCTGCTGAAACTAAGAGGGGAGAAAGGGCAGATTAGCTTATCTATGATATCAGGTAAGAAATATTTAACATGTCTTAAAATTAAGTAAAATAAAATGAGTTTAAAAATAAATGAAGCATTTCAAGAATAATCTTTTAAGAAAGATAGTGCTAAACTATTGTAAACTGAGTTAAACTCATTTTGACAAAAAATTTGAGGGGACTGGGGAGATGGCTCATGGTTAAGGGTACTGGCTGCTCTTCTAGAGAATCTGGGTTCAATCCCCAGCACCCACATGGTAGCTAACAACCCTCTGTTATTTTGGTCCCAGGGGATCCTATGAATCTTCTGGCCTCCTTGGGTACCAGACATGCACATAGTACACAGACATATATGCAGGCAAAATACCCATACATATAAAATAAAAACCAACTTTTTGAAAAAGAAATATATAGAGAGAATTAATCTGTGGTGGTATAAATCAGAAAGTAACAGTGATTTCTTGGGGGTGTGGGTTGGCTGGAAGAAGCCAGAGGAAAACAGTCTGAGATATGGAAAGTTTCTATATATTATTAGGGATGTGGTCAAACTTATACTGTGGTACACTTAAGAGATGTACATTTTATGGTATGTAAATGCTATTTTTTTTTAAAAAAAACCTCATAGAGAACCATTCATGTAAAGAATACAGGGTTTTGAACTGTCCTCCACTAGGAGGATTTGAGCTACATTCTCGCCAATGATGGGCAACTAATAGAGAAATTGCTAAATCACCGGACCTAAACACATTTTGGCTCAATTATTCCTAAGAATAATATATCCCTCGCCAGGATTGCTCTGTCTGGGAGTCAAGTACAGAGTTTCCTTTTAGGCTACAGTACCTAATGGATTCTGCCTCCAGGAATGAGCAGAATGTAAGAACCGTGTACAGGACTGGCATGCACATCCCACAGGTCTGCACTATCTACTGCCCCACATCTGCAGCTAATCCTGCAACTTTATCACAAGGACTGCGAGAGAGTGCAAGACTTTCACAGACACGGAGAATGCAGTGATACAAGAAAAAAAGCATTTAGCTTGTGTCTTTATTTTCTGTACTCCTTTCCTATGAATATGTATAAAATTCAGACTGCCACATACCATATTTGGTTAAAAAAAGTCTTAATAAACAGCAAAGAGACTATTGAAAAAGAGTCAACTTTTTGCTTGGCTGGCTTGCACAGGCTGGTTGGTTAGGAACCCCGGTGAACAGCCACAGGCATTAGTTAAAAACACTGTTAGCATTTATCTCTATAAGAGGAAGGACGAGGACAAACTGAGTTCAAACTAAAACTAGAAAAGCAAATCTCTCGCCGCTTTCAGAAAAGTACGTATAGACTATAAAGGTCTAGCATTCCTCTAAGAAGTCCTGGCTCCCTGACAAACAGATGCTGTTGAAAAAAACAATAGATCTTATTATCAGTGGGCAACTATACGAGAATTACTTTCCGACTTAGGGACAGGCTTACATACCAAATCTGGCTTTATTCGGAAAACCAGTGGGAAGGAAAACCACATCGAGTACAGGGTGGTGAACACGGAGGAGAGCCAGGACTGCCGAACCTCCCGGCTTCTTGGAATTCGGTGAAGGTAGTACTTGGGGTACTGGAAGGAAACAGCAGAGATCCAAATAAATTAATAGATAATACTCAATTTAGACAGTTAGCATCTTTCATTTTTAATTTTCATCTTAAATACTTTAAGAGTTGCAAAGCTTATTTCAAGTTTCATCTAACTTTACATGATTAGATAATGACGAAGAGGTTCCCAACGGCAATCTAAAAAGCAAAGTCCATTTTGTCAAATAAGTCGGAAGAGATCTTCCATAAAATATATTACAGGACAAGTGTAACATGCTGATATATACAAAGAGAGCTGATAAATCAATATATATAAAGCAACCTTATATCAAGATAGAGAAGATGGGCAGATAACTTCAGATAGAAGAAATACAAACAGCCAACAAACAGGAAGAGATAGTTAACACTGAAACACAAGAAAAGGCAGGAATTCTTCAAATCCTTGTTGAACAGTAATAGATATTTAATGTTGTTGGGGTTATAGAGAAATAGATGCATACATTCTCTGTGTGGATATGCTGGTACAACTTTCAGGCAGTGGATAGTGGTTAACACAAACCTGGTGATCTAAGTCCAATCCCAGAACCTATGTAAAGATGAAGAGAAACAACTCTGCAAAGTTGGCCTCTGACATGTATACGTGTATGTGTGCACACGCCTCTAAATTAAAAACAAAATTTAAGGTCTCAAGCTGCCTTTAAGCGTGTGGGGTGAAGCTGCGGTGTTAGACTTCTAATGTACTTCAGTGACAGTGCAGGTCAGTGGTGTGCAACCCCGGAGTGTGCACAGCTCTGAAATTCTGTGCTCATTCTTGGAAGGCAGAATCTAAACACAGGAACCCGTAACCAAGAATGCAAGAAGTAAACCTGGGCACTTGCAATTATTATTAATGCAATTAATAATTATTAATTGAAAAATAATAGGAGCCAAAATCCTTTCTCTGGGCAGAAACAAACAAAAACATGAACAAAGCCGGGTGTGGTGGTACATGCCTTTAATCCCAGCACTCGGGAGGCAGAGGCAGGCGGATTTCTGAGTTCGAGGCCAGCCTGGTCTACAAAGTAAGTTCCAGGACAGCCAGGGCTATACAGAGAAACCCTGTCTCGAAAAACAAAAACAAACAAACAAACAAAAACAAACCATGAACAATAGGTGTAACTTTAATTTTTTCAAGCCTCACTTAAATAACAGTTCTTAAATGTTTTAACCTCCCTCACAGCCCGCCACCCAGAGGCGGTGGGGATGAAAGGGTGCAGGGAAGTGGACCTCTTCAGAAAGGGTCTTTGAAGCAACTCCCAGTCGGGGAAATGTGCAGTTCAGTTCACAGGTTACCAATGGCAGCTTGATCTACTCACCAACACCTCATGGATACACCAGCAGCCCAGTTCAGTGAACTCAGGAGAGCAAACACACATCAGCAGCGGTGGCACTACCTAGCAGAGGCAGCCATGCCTCAGTCTCAGCACGACACATCAGGAGGGACCAGAAGTTCCGCCTCTGCCTCTCTCAGCCAAGTGAAGAGCAGTGAGGGCGAAGCTTGCTGCGCCCTATCTCAGAAAGCAAGCCTAGCTTGGCCCCCACGCTCACCCTATCTCTGTGGAGTCCCTCCAAACACCACATGTCCTCGGCACATCTTGCCTCAGCACGGGTGTCTGTCTCAGTTGACATCACTCTGCCATACAGCCTGAGTCTGAGGAAGAGGCATGCCACCATCGGTTTTTTGGTGTGTTTCTCTCTATGGAGTCCTGACAGAAGCAGCTCAACTACGCAGTGTAAGACAGACCAATACATGCGTGTTAGCAAAGAATCCTTCATCACTTGCCCTTTCCTGTGCTTGCTTTAGCAGACAGGACATCTTTTCTCCTGTGTCTGCTTCAGCTAAATATTCCCTCACGAGTCTGCCTTAGCCTTTCACCTGTGTCCACTTCAGGAAAACACTCCTTCACATGTTTGTGCCAGCAAAACACCATCCATCCAACACAACTGACTCTCCAAAGAACCCTTAAGTTTTCACTTCCAATAGGACCTATCATGAGCTAGTTTCCTGCAGAGAAATGAAGATTTATGTTGGGACTGGCAGAGCCGCGGGGGGAGAGAGGGGTTAGTACCCCACCCCCCCCCACGCCCCATATATCTTTCCAGAAACCTCATTCCATAGTTCCATAGCTGTTTTGATCCCAAATGTCTCTGCTACTCCCTGGCTCAAGTCATCCCCATCTTTCACCTTGGCTGCTACTCCTAACAGCCTCATAATGGTCTCTTTCCTTCTTTTATCCCGATGTAATTTATTCTCTACAGAGTCACCATGACTCATCTTTTGATAATAGAAAGCAGATCCTTTCATTCTCCAGCATAAAATCACCCGCAGACTTCCCCCGCACTTGGGATAAGGTCCAAGCTCCCAGGTGTCCATATAACCTGGTACCAGTCTGTTGCTTATCCCTCTGCGCTCGCTCAGCAAGCCACAGTCGGTATGTGTCACACTTCTTTCTGAAGACCTCCTTTTCTGCTGCATCTCACCCTGTCATCCCTGTCCCCAGACAGTCTCACGGTTAGCCTCATCCTTCAGATAAGGTCCCGACGGAACAGTATCTGTTGGGGGGGGTTAGACAGCGCCCCTCCACCAAAGCTCTGCTTTATGGCCTTCACAGCCATCACTGGTACCAACTTAACCTGTTGATTTATGTATTTGATTTTCTGCCTCTTTCACTAGAATACAACTTGAGAGAATTTTATTTTTTTCTATAGCTGTAATACTAGGGCCTAGTCTGGTATCTCCCAAATTTTAATCTTGGTAAACATTTAGCATATTATTACAGGAACTTTTCCTGGGAAGCCCAAGTTTAGTTTGGAGAACTATTTAATTTATCGGATTTACCTACAGTAGTAGGGGACAGGAGCGATCTACAGTAGCATTGAGCAACATATCATGGAAGAAAATGTCTCCTCACTTTCTTCTATGTTCTCAGGGAAGGGGGAGCCTCATCCTTCTAGGGTGTGTGCCCTGGGAGTCCTTTCCTCCCCTCTCAGATCTAATGTTATTAGACACCATCCTGTGCAGGTCTCCTGTGGGTAATCACAACCCCTGAGAGCTCAAGAGGACAGTGGCCATGGTGTGTCCAGAGGACGGTGCTCTACCACGCACACAGGAAACTGTCGTTATAGTTTCTCCATGTTCTATGCTCAAGATGGTGAGGTGGATGACTCTGGCTCTTCATGATTATCCTGGGGCTGAAGAGGCCAACAACTGGAAATTCTTCACTTCACAGTTGAAGAATCTACCCTTCCTCAAGGTGACAGTGTCAGGACTTGGGCCTGGGCTTTCCAGATGCCCTGATACAAAGTGGTCCTTTGTACTGGTGTTTCTTGGCTCCCTGTGCCTTGCTGAGGAGATGTTAGAAACACCTCCTTAATACCTTAGAAAACTATACCACCTCCATATGGAGGCTATACCTTCTATCGTCCTAATGCACAGCCTAGCCAGTTTCCTTTTCTTGCTGCTGTTGCTGTTTTTGTTGTTGGTGGTGGTGTTCCTCCTCCTCCTCCTCCTCCTCCTCCTCCTCCTCCTCCTCCTCCTTCTTTGCTGTTTGAGACAGGGTTTCTCTGTGTAGCTCTGGCTGTCCTGGAACTCACTCTGTAGACCAATTCACAGATCCCCTAACCTTAGCCCCTCCCCACCCCACTCCCATCCCCCAAGTTCTGGGACTAAAGGTGTGCACCACCGCCTCAGGCTCTTTGTTTTTCAACTCACTTTATATTTATTTACTAACAGTCGAAAGCCCACAGATCTCTTAATCCCCCCTCTCTCCCTCCCCCTCCCTGTCTCCCACTCCCCTGTCCGAACTCTGCCCTCCTGTATCTTTGTCCTGTGTTAGGTCTGCACTATTGGTTGAATTCACCAGTCCCATCTACCATTGTCAGCAGTGACAGGTTCCACCCTCAGACCTTCAGGGCTTTGGGTGGAAATGCAGAATAAGAACATAGGACATGGGACCTTGAAATCTTCAGATTTTGTTGACTTTCAGACCCCCCCCCCCCAGCTTCTTCAAGAAAGTTCTGCGATTTTGGTGTCGCTCCAGCCTGGCAGCCAGTTGCTGTGAGAATCTGAGAAAGGGGTCTCTTAGGTGTTTCATTTCTCTCTGTACAGTTCGCTGTGTACACTCCTGTGATGGTTTGTTTACACTTGGCTCAGGGAGTAGCACTATTAGATGGTGTAACCCTGTTGGAATAGGTGTGACCTTGTTGGGGTAGGTGTCTCACTGTGGGCATGGGCTTAGGACTAGCTGCCTGTAAGTCAGTATTCTCAGCATCTCCTGGACCATGCCTGCCTGGATGCTGCCATGCTTCCGCCTTGATGAATGAACTGAACTCTGAACCTTTAAGCCAGCTCCAATTAAATGTTGTTCTTCTAAGAGTTGCTTTGGTCATGGTGTCTGTTCACAGCAGTAAAACCCTAACTAAGACAATCCCGAATATGAAAATGCTATGAAATATAATCCGCCCACTTTTACACTGTATGGCAAGGAAATGAAGCTTGTTCTCTTTCTCTACCACACGGGAACAAAATGCACACATCAGCAAAACATTGTGTTTGAGCCTCCTAACTGAAGGGCAGGACTCTCCAGAGGACACCCCCCCCCCCCGCCTCACGCCCCCATCCCTGCATGGTCCTCTACCCATCTCAACCGACATACAATCAAACGTGAGTGGTGTGATGGTAGGAGATGCTGAGGTGTAAAATCTTCAAGTGGAGAAGTGCATTTTCTTTTTCAGGTTTCTAGTTTGTCTGAAATGACGTGAAACCCGGAATCAGACACTGATGGTAATGACAACTGTGAACAGACACAGTATGTTCCAGAATTACATCACTGCCAAAACCCACAAGCAGATCTGGCTTCAGATTTGTGAAAACTAAATAGAAGTTTACAGTGATTTAGATGGAAAATAATTCCACCAAAGAATCCAGATGGTATCATAAACCACAAGAGAGCAGACAGAGTGGTTATGAAGTCATTTCTTCTTGTCACCACACACTGAAACATACAACACACTTACTATTAAATGGATGCCGCATTGTGGCAAAACCCTAGAGACAAGATGAACACTGAAGTGACCAAATTTCACTCAACTAAGCTTTCACCATTCTTTCATAATATTTAAAAACAATGTCCTCTTCCTTCCTATATAATATATAGATGCATGTGTATATAAATAGACATGATGGTTGAACTGATCATTTGAAAGTTAAGCTATCCACAATTTACCACAAGACAATTTTTATATACTTGTCCTTCAAATGCTGGGTACTTGCTTATCTCATGGGAGCTGACATGTCGAGGAGTGACATGAACTAGCGAGCTGTGGTGGAGTGAGCCTGCTGTCACCCAGCTGCCCCTTCTAGCAAACCAGCCTGTGGAGAGCTTCATCTCCCACTGTGAAGAGCAGAGGACTCTCCTGAGGGATCTTCAGCTCGGTTCCATGACCTCCCAACTCAGGTGTGGGGACTGTTAGCTTACATGTGTAGTCCTTGCTACGCAGCCAAGGCCAGCCTTGAACTTGAAGTGATTTTCCTGCCCAGGCATCCCACACACCAGAATTATAGGCTCCACCACAGGCAATTATCCAGCCTGACGTATTAGGACTCCAGCTGCCCTCGAGAAGCCCCTTCCTGGCCATGGAAAATTTTTTTCAGAAATTATTATTGAATTATGACCCAAGGACTCTAAGTCATCTATGGTGAACTGTCATGTTCTTCTTGCAACTTTTTGGCTCCTTCTTTTTACAATATCAGTCTTCCTTCGGATAAGTCGTCCTTCTATCTGGTTTTGGTGGTATTCACTCCATCTCATTTATTCCCCAACCCATGCCCCAAATAGGCTTGGAATAGCTTCAGCCTCGCAGAGTATATATTCCTAATGTATGTTGGATGGTTTAACCAATCATTCCGCAATCAAAAAATGACCATAATTTCCCCATATAAAAAAGTGGTCACTCTTGGCTCCTAAGGTTGGCTAAAATAGATGAGTGCGCACATAACTCAGTAGAGCCCATGAGGCAGATGTTTGCCATGAGGCAGATGTTTGCCATGGTTTCTGGGAAACTGAGGGTTCTTCTCTCTGTAAGTTGTAAGAGACCTAGCCTTTCCTCAGATAACCAGTACAGACTGTGAAGGCCGGGGTTCGCTCCCTTAACAGCAGGGCTTAAGACAGCACTGCGAGGAGCCACGTGCAACTGTACAAGACAGGGCCAAGAGACTTCCCTGTCACCATTAATGACACCCCTGGGCAGCTGCATTGAGTCGGGCCAGAGGCAAGACTACAGGTTATTTTTTTTTTTCTGTTTTATTAAGTTGCCAGATTCCTCTTATTTTCTTTTTTTGTATAAGCAACTGTTTATGACCCTGGCTTTCAGAACTGTACTTATAATTACGAGCGGAGATTCATTTGCTCATCATTCATTAAACAAGTAATGAGCACTTCCCAGGCGACAAGAACTGAGAGTGGATAAGACACTTAGAGGGAACCCACTACAATCCTGAAGGGAAAGTCATGGAAACCATCGAAAACCAAAGACAAGTACCACATGAGACATAACTAAGTTGTTAGTCACCAAGTAAGAAACAATGAGCTACATCCTCATAACTCAGGTCTCCTGCAGGAGATGCGTGAGCTGACTCACAATGGATAAAAAATATAGATGAAGGGTCCTGAGGCAGAGGGGGTCTGAGAGAACAGGGAGGATGGGGGGGGAGCTATATTTTGACACAGAAGAAACAAGATCGAGAGCAGGACACGTCGGGTTAGAGGGATGACGCTTTGAAAGCCAGGCTAGAGAGCACGTCCTGGAATCCAAAGGAATGCGACACTGGCCATTGTTAAAAGGGGACTGTGATCAGATCTGCATTCAAGAAATACCACTCTGACAACTAGGAGGGAAAGCAGACACGCAGGAGCGTGGGAGCGGAGGAGGGAACGCTGGGAGACAGCACACACCTACCAGGGGTAAGGTGCTGTCAGTTAAGGTGGAGTAAACAATGGGGAGAAGGGCTCGGAGGTCGGGGGTGAGCTCTGCTCTCCGTTCCAGCTGGAGCGATGGTGTGGTCACACTCTGAGATGAGAAGGCAAGAAGGGACAAGAAGCTCAGGGCATACCCTGTACTCACTGTGGTTGACTTGTTTATTGAGTAGTACTATGGAAAGCTTCACGCATGCTGGGCAAAGACCCAACCATTCAGTTTTATCTCGTGTGTGTGTGTGTGTGTGTGTGTGTGTGTGTGTGTGTGTGTGTGTGTGTGTACATGTGCACACCCTGAAGCCAGAGCAGGAAGGGGCCTTCACCTATCACTCCACTTTATTGCCTTAAGACAGTCTTTCCCCAAACCAGACACAGTTACCGGCTGGCCAGTAAGCTTCAGGCTCCCCCTGCCTTTGCCTCCCCTCCCTCCGGGCTGAGGCTACAGGCGTGCAGAGTTGCACGCAGCTTTCACACAGGTGCTGGGACTCAAGCTCGGTCCTATGCTTGCAGAGCAGGATCCTCTGCCCACTACCTCACCTCTTGGGAGACAGGATCTCACAGGTAGCTCAGGTTGGCCTTGAGCTTGCTCCTTCCTATCTCAGCTTCTCACATTGCTGGGATTACAGGCCCTAGCCACCAGGGCCAGCCATAGACTGGTTTTGAGCATAATTCTGTGAAGCAGTGATATTCTCCAATTACAAACTATCAGTGTTAATATATATATATATATATATATATATATATATATATATATATATATATATATATATATATATATATATTTTAGGGACTATCAAGATGTCTCAGGGAGTACAATGGGCCGGCAAGATAGTTTAGGAGGTAAAGATGCCGTTTATCAAGCTCAGTCCCCATGACCCACATACTGAAGGAGAATCATTTCCTGTAAGTTATCCCCTGACCTCCACACATGTGCACATCCACACATCTATACACCCACAAAACAAAATCAATAAACACGCACACGTTTAGGTTGAAATGGGGTAGCATAAGGCTCTGTTTCTGGAACAAGGGCAACCGGCTGACCAGGCAGGTGGGTGTATAGGGCAACTGGTGATGAAGGAGGCCAAGACTCAGAACTTAGATTCTGCCACACCCTGGAGAGGCAGCTGTGGATCTGTGGTGGCTAGCTGAGGATTCCTGATTATCTAGGCCATTTGAGCCATTTGACTTTTTTCTGGGTAGAGGTATTTTTACATTTATGTAGACCTGGGTGTAGTTAATGTTGTGTTTTTATAAAAAAGACCAGGATATGTTTTGTAGAGTGTGGTATGGTAAGGTGAGAGAGGTGCCTCAGTGGGCCCTCTGAGGTATCCCTTCCTCCTGTTTACCATCAATATGATGGGTATAGAGTAGAACAGAGTTTATTTAGGGCATGGGAAGAGGAGTTGAGAAGGGAAGAGAGAGAGAGAGAGGAGAGAAGAGAGAGAGAAAAAAGAAGGAGGAAGAGGAGGAAGAAGAGGAGGAAGAGAAGGAGGAGGAGGAGAGACCGGCTAGGAACATGTGGAAAAAGGGGGGATGGGGGAGGGGAGAGAGGAAGAAAGGGTGGGGGGAAAGAAAAGAGTCAGAGAGGCAGAGGGACAGAGAGAGCAAGGAGGAGCTAATACATGGCTGTTACCAGGTGACTGTTGGGTGGAGTGTAGAAGGAATGTCAACAGTTAATGTTCATTAGAATGACATACATACATTAGTTACATTATAAAAATAGAGAGCAGCTGGGCAGTGGTGCTGCATACCTTTAATCCCAACACTTTGAAGACAGAAGCAGGTGGATCTTTATGAGTTCGAGGCCAGCCTGGTCTATGAGCAATTTCTAGAACAGCCAGGGCTACATAAAGAAAACCTGTCTTGGAAACAAAAATCCCCAAAACCACCCCAAACAAAACAAAAACAAAAACACAAGAAAACAAACAAACAGAAATGCACTGAACAACAGGGTGACGGGAGTTTTACACCTGACGTGAAACCCCACAACTGCATTCAGATTGCTTACAACTGTCTCTTTTAGAACTGCTTGGGTCTGTTAGCAGTAGACACCAAATGCATTAAAGTCAAAGTCTCAAGAAGACAGGAAGTCCTGGTCATCTATGAAGGCAGCACCCCACCTTGTGGAAAGGGGGGAGTTGTATGTGGAAGCCCACCAAGTCTGTTTTAGAGGAGCCATTTCATGGATCTTGCAACCATTAGACTTCCAGAGTTATATCCAAACCAAACAATTCAAAGAAGAAGAAACAAGAATACAGTACCCAAACTCCTGTGTTTCCAAACACATGTGTGCACACACACTTCTAACTATGTTATAGTTTGTGTTCCTCTAGTAAATAAATACTCCATGTGAATAAGTGGTTCCTTCCGTTGGCGTGCCTCTGCTCAGAGCACTGTTTGGTTTTTCTGGAAGCTTTTGGTATCTTCTCTTTGTCATGCATTTTGAGACCTTAGATGACTTACCTTGTTGTGGCTACAGTTGGACTGGACCTCTTCCAGCCCTTCTGACTTTGAAAGTCATGTCCTTCTCGGTCTGGGGACTTTCCCTAGGCCATCTGTTTGTTTGGGCCTTTTCTCCTTTGCCTTGCCTTTTCTGGGACATCCTTAGATACACAGTTTGACTGTCTAATGTGCTTATTCTTGGTTTTTCAATTTTTCTTATAGTTTATAGCAGAATCTTCAGTGTGACTGTCCAGTGCTTTGTACATTTAGTTTTCATCCTTGCAATAAAAAAATTTAATAACAATAAAAAAAACCCTCAGAGTGTTTTTGAGTTCTCAAAAAATTAGATCTTATTCCTGGGGACATGATAACCTCTCATTTCTTTGAAAATAACTGTTTTCTTTTAAGCTTCCCCAACCCCTCCTCTTTTCTCAAAATTCCTTTTGCTGATTGCTGGTTTGGGGTTTTCTTATGCTAGTATCTGACAGTCAGTAGCTATTAGCTCAAACCACTGATTTTCAAGCAAGAGAGGGGGAACCCTCTTTCTTAGACCGCGAAACAATAACTGGAGACGTGCAGGGCTGTTCATGGCTGGTGGGTGTGCACGGGGTGGGAGGTATTCATTGCATCTGGTGGAAAAGGCCAGGGTTGCTGGTAAGCATCCCGTAATATACAGCACATTCTCTCATAGATCCGGAGTTATGAGGTCCCTAAGTCAACAGCCAGGACAGTAGAACTCCTAGCTCATGTTAATGAATGATGTAGGGGCATATGAAGGTAATAAAGTGTAAAAAAAACCAAATGGGACCCACGTGTCAGACCTTGTAGTTTTGTTCTGAGGGCAAACTACTTCCTTCAAAATTAATCTTTAATTCCTCGCCTGGAAGATATAAATGGGATATTCTGGGAACTAATGCAGAGAATAGACCTAAACAGTAAGCATTAGGGGCCAGGGAAGGCATTCGTCCTGGAGCAAGGGGTTTGAGTGGAAAGAGTCATGTTTCTGTCATGCTGGGAACCCAAGGCAAACAGTTGTACATCCTACAGACGAATCCTAACCCTGAACTACGTATGCTCCCAGCCCTGTGAAAAAAAATCTGGAAAACAAACTTCCTGCAGGTGGAAAGTTGACTCCAGAGCTATGTAACGTTTTCTAATTCAAGAAAGGACAATCTAAAAGAGAAGAAATGACAATAATATCTAACAGAGATATATGATTTTTTACCCCCCAAAAATGGGAGTAGAGAAGACTCTCCTGTCTAACCCTGACCAGATCAGTCTGTAGCACTGATAATTTCTGGCCATTCTGAAAGTCACCCGAGTTACCAGAGTCAACAGTTCAATGTTCTGTAGTATGCTGCCACCTGGTGGCAGGATGGAGGAATGGCATCAAACACAGCCATCTTGTCTGCAGAGGAGAGTACAATAGAAATTCTTCATCGACCCACTGGAGGGACCTCCCAAGAACATCCTTCAAGTCTTTAAGAGAGGAAAGTGTGTTGAATGGGAGAGAACAAGGGATTAAAGAAATGAACAGCGGCCAGGGGAGTAAGAAGGAGAGAGCAAGCAAACGTGTAGGTTTAGGAAAGCTTTACCGGAGTGCAGCAAGAAATACCCGCAGAACACCAACTCTTCAGTCACGGTGGAGGCTGCTGGACAAGTCTGGGTGATACAAGACCCTATAAAGGCACTTAGAGACAGACTTCCCAGAGTGTGGTGGCAAAGCAACAGTACTCTTAACACACACACACACACACACACACACACACACACACGAGGACATATATATGTTCGTTTCCCACCCCTCCCCCCACTTTTAAGACTTACTTATTTGGTTTTATGTGTACAAACATTTTACCTTCATCTGTGAATGTGAGCCATGTTCATGACTGCTGTCAGTCTCATGGGGATCATAAGAGGGGTCTCATCCTCTGGAACTGGGAGTTACAGATAGTTGTTAAGACACCATGTGGCTAATGGAAACTAGCTGGGTCTTCTGCAGGAGCAGCAAGTACTCTTAGCCACAGAGCTGTCAGCTGACCAGGCCAACAACAGTATTCTTATAATTGCCCAGATTAAGCTCCTAAATCATGTTTTTTCTCCTTGAATTCCTATCGAATCTTCCTGGAAAGCCTGTTAACTCTAATTTCATCAAAGTAATAAAGATGCCGGAGAGAAGCGGAGAGAAGCGGAGAGAAGCCTCAGTGGTTAAGAGTGCTTGTCGTTGCTCCTGCAGAGAACTTGGGTTCAATGCCCAGCACCTACATGATAGTTCACAGACATTGGTAACTCCAGTTCCAGCAGATCCAGTGACCTCTTCTGCCCACCATGGGTACCAGGCATGCACATGGTACATACACATATATGCAGGCATATATACCAGGCATGCACATGGTACACACACATATATGCAGGCATATATACCAGACATGCACATGGTACATACACATATATGCAGGTTGTAACTTTCAGGTACATTAAATCTGCTAGGCAGGTGGTGGTGCACGCCTTTGATCCCAGCACTCGGGAGACAGAGGCAGGTGGATCTGTGAGTTTGAGCCCAGCGTGGCCTACAGAGTGAGTTCCAGGACAGCCAAGGCTACACAGAAAAACAACAACAACAAAATCTAAAAGAGAGTCCAACTGCTTGCCCGCCTTATACCCTGACTAGTGCAAGCCAGCTGGGAGGCTGCAGGAGTCCCCAGATCCCTGGCCTTGCTTGTTCTTTGCAGTATAAGGAGAAGCTGTAACTCGGACATCAGACCCTACCACACAACTGAGCACGTTTGTCCGGTGACCCCCAAGATCCTCAGAGAGAGGACACACATTCAATGTCATGTGTTGCTCTGCCTGCCTTCCATCACCCTCTGTCCTTCCACTCTGGATTCTGCCACTGGACCATAACAGGAACATCACCCACCTCCACTGCTGCTGCCCATGTAACCCCCACAGCGATGCTCACCTTCTGTGAGCTTACAGTTACTCTAGCCATTGTGTCTCGTATAACTGTCTTCTCGCTGCAGCTGAGTAGGTCAATGATAGCAGAAGTGGTCTTGGGTGGATTCTGTTAACAGATGACTCTGAGCTAGCCGTAACCATGCCTGTCAAGTGGGGCAAATACTTATAGCTGAATAAAGTGTTCTAAAACACAAGAGTTTTGCCACTTACACTCGGGAGGCAGAGGCAGGTGGATCTCTGTGAGTTCAAGGTCAGCTTGGTCTACAAAGGGAATTCTAGGACAGCCATAGTTACATAATAAAGAGACCCTGTTAAAAACAAACAAAAAAATCAAAACAATTTGATTGTTTTATGTTAAATGGGAGGAGGGGTGTAAAAATACCAGTTTTAAACATCAAGAATATGCCTGTACCTTTATTTGTGTCATATTTAATATGTGCTGGTAAGATCTCACTGCTGTGCCCATGCTATTTCCTCGTATTAAAAGTCCCTACCCGGAAATTTTTAAAAAATCATCAGATCCTACTATAATTGCTTATACTGAACAAAATTGGAAAATCTGGATGAAATGAACAATTTTCTAGACAGATACAAGGTGCCAAAGTTAAAACAGGATCAGATAAACCATCTAAACAGTCCCATGACCCCTAAAGAAATAGACGCAGTCATTAATAGTCTCCCAACAACAACAACAACAACAACAAACCCAGGATCAAATGGGTTTCATGTAGAATTCTATCAGACCTTCAAAGAAGACCTAATACTAATACTCTTCAAACTGTTCCTCAAAATAGAAACAGAAGGAATACTACCCAATTTGTACTATAAGCCACAATTATGCTTATACCTAAACCACACAAAGACCCAACAAAGAAAGAGAACTTCAGACCAATTTCCCTTATGAACATTAATGAAGAAATACTCAATAAAATTCTTGCCAACTGAATCCAAGAACACATCAAAATGATTATTCACCATGATCAAGTAGGCTTCACCCCAGAGATGCAGGGATGGTTCAATATACAGAAATCCATCAATGTAATCCACTACATAAACAAACTCAAAGAAAAGCACCACATGATCATTTCATTAGATGCTGAAAAAGCATTTGACAAAATTCAGCATCCCTTCATGTTAAAAGTCTTGGAAAGATCAGGAATTCAAGGCCCATACCTAAACACAGTAAAAGCAATATACAGCAAACCAGTAGTCAACATCAAACTAAACGGGGAGAAACTGGAAGCAATCCCACTAAAATCAGGGACTAGACAAGGCTGCCCACTTTCTCCCTACCTATTCAATATAGGACTTGAAGTTCTTGCTAGAGCAATTAGACAACAAAAGGAGATCAAAGGGACACAAATTGAAAAGGAAAATTAAAAATATCACTATTTGCAGATGATATGACCATTTACTTAAGTGACCCCAAAAATTACATCAGAGAACTCCTTAGGCTGATAAACAATTTCAGCAAAGTGGCTAGATATAAAATTAACTCAAACAAATCAGTAGCCTTCCTCTACTCAAAGGATAAACAGGCTGAGAAAGAAATTAGGGAAACGACACCCTTTATAATAGTCACAAACAATATAAAATACCTTCGTATGACTCTAACCAAGCAAGTGAAAGATCTGTATGACAAGAACTTCAAAAGTCTGAAGAAAGAAATTGAAGAAGATCTCAGAAGATGGAAAAATCTCCCAGGCTCATGAATTGGTAGGATTAATATAGTAAAAATGGCCATCTTGCCAAAAGCAATCTACAGATTCAATGCAATCCCCATCAAAATTCCAACTCAATTCTTTATAGAGTTAGAAAGATCAATTTGCAAATTTATTTGGAATAACCAAAATCCTAGAACAGCTACAACTATTCTCAACAAGAAAAGAACTTCTGGGGAAATCACCATCCCTGACATCAAGTTGTATTACAAAGCAATAGTGATAAAAACTATATGATATTGGTACAGAGATAGGCAGGAAGATCAATGGAATAGAATTGAAGCTAAAACCATTCAGTGGAAAAAAGACAGCATTTTTAACAAATGGTGCTGGTTCAACTGGTGGTCAGCATGTAGAAAAATGCAAATTGACCCATTCTTATCTCCTTTTACAAAGCTCAAGTCCCAGTGGATCAGGCACCTCCACATAAAACCAGATATCCTGAAACTAATAGAAGAGAAAGTGGGAAAGAGCCTTAAACACATGGGCACAGGGAAAAGTTCCTGAACAGAACACCAATGGCTTATACTCTAAGATCAAGAATCGACAAATGGGACCTCATAAAATTGCAAAGCTTCTGTAAGGCAAAGGACACTGTCAGTAGGACAAAATGGCAATCAACAAATTGGGAAAAGATCTTTATCAATCCTAATATCCAATATATACAACAAATTCAGAAGTTAGACTCTAGAGAATCAAATAACTCTATTTAAAAAATGGGGTACAGAACAAAGAATTTTCAACTGAGGAATATTGGATGGCCGAGAAATACCTAAAGAAATGTTCAACATCCTTAGTCATCAGGGAAGGGCAAATCAAAAAAACCCCAAGATTCCACCTCACACAAGTCAGAATGGCTAAGATCAAAAACTCAGGTGACAGCAGATGCTGGTGAGGATGTGGAGAAAAAGGAACACTCCTCTATTGCTGGTGGGATAGTAAGCTGGTACAACCACTCTGGAAATCAGTCTGGTGGTTCCTCAGAAAACTGGACATATTATTACCCACCTATACCACTCCTGGGAATATACCCAAAATATTCTCTAACATATAACTAGGACACATGCTCCACTATATTCATAGCAGCCTTATTTATAATAGCCAGAAGCTGGAAAGAACCTATATATCTTTCAACCGAGAAATGGATACAAAAAAATGTGGTACATTTACACAATGGAGTACTACTCAGCATTAAAAGCAGTGACTTCATGAGATTCTTAGGCAAATGGATAGAACTAGAAAATATCATCCCGAGGGAGATAAGAACATACACAGTATACATTTACTGATAAGTGGATATTAGCCCAAAAGTTTGTAATACCCAAGGTACAATTCACAGAGCACATGAAGCTCAAGAAGAAGGAAGAGCAAAGCGTGAGTGCTTCAGTCCTTCTTAGTAGGGGGAAAAATACTCACAGGAGCAAATATGGAGACAAAGTGTAAAGCAGAGACTGAAGGAATGGCCATCCAGAGACTGCCCTACCTGAGGATCCATCCCACATACAGTCACCAAACCCAGACACTATTGTGGATGCCAAGAAGTGCATGCTGAAAGAAGCCTGATATAGCTGTCTCCTGAGAGGCTCTGCCAGAGCCTTACAAATACAGAGGTGGATGCTCGCAGCCCACCATTGGACTGAGTGCAGGGTTCCCAATGGAGGCATTAGAGAAAGGGCTGAAGGAGTTGAAGGGGTTTTCAGCCCCATAGGGAGAACAACAATATCAACCAACCAGACCCCTCAGAGCTCCCAGGGACTAAAGCCACCAACCAAGGAGCACACATGGCTCCAGCTGCATACGTAGCAGAGGATAGCCTCGTCAGGTATCAATGGGAAGAGAGGTCCTCGGTCCTGTGAAGGCTCAATGGATGCTCCAGTGTAGGGGAATTGAGGGTGGGGAGGCAGGAGTGGGAGGATGGAGGAATACCTTCATAGAAGCAGGAGGAGGGAGGATGGGATGGGGAGGTTCCTGGAGGGAGGGAACCATGAAAGGAGATAGATAACATTTGAAATATAAATAGAAAAAATATTTTTTAAATTTGTGTATATGTATGTATGTATATTTGTATGTATACCCAGTTATTTCCTTTTAGCTATTGCCAGCATGTGGCACAGCTACAGAGTTCATGCATTACCCAGTGCGTGCCTAACATTTTTTTAAAACCCACACTACTTGATGCGCTTCTTCAATACTTTTTGCTGTTTCTATATATAATTACTTATTTAATACAAGGTTTTCTTTCTTCTCTCTCAGTATTTATACCTACCATTTATTTCATTTTGGGCGGAAGGTTAAAAACAAAAAGTGGGGTGACTTGTGGCAGACATTTTTATTCTGCTTCTGCTCTTACTTAACGGACACTGGCTTTTGGTTTTAATGATATACTTTTTATACTAAGGAAACCACTGAAGAGTTAGGATATTGAATAACTGGGCCAGCGAAGTGCTTTGGGAAGCTAAACATGGACAGCCATGGGCACGAGTGTGATCCAAAGCCGACCAGAGTCCAGAGGAAGTGCAGCGTGTGTGAGCTTTGCGCCTGAGAGCTTTCTCTGTATCTTGGCTTAAGCAGATTATGTAAAATCATGAACGGAGCCTTGGGTTTCTCTGAGAACAGAACCACGTGAGTTTGGGATATCCCCTACATTGGTCTCTGCCTAAAGACTTGCACCTTCGTAATCCCTGATGTTTCAACAATCAACCAGAATGCAGACTGAAGGGGCGACAGGCCATTTCAGGTCAGCACACTGTGCAGCTTAGCCTTCTAACCACAGCGACACCCATGGGTAGTATAGAATAGTTAAACGGGCATAAGAATGCTTGCAGAGTATGTAACAATCATAATGCTTACTTCAGTGATTAGGAAAAAACTGAAGGCAATAATAAACGAAAGGCACGGGGCTGGAGAGATGGCTCAGCGGTTAAGAGCAGTGGCTGCTCTTCCGGAGGACCTGGGTTTAGTTCCCAGCAGCCACATGGCAGCTCCTAGCTGTCTGTAACCTCAGTTCCACCCTCACGTTGACAAACATGCAGGCAAAACACCTATGTACATGAAGAAAAATAATAAAGAACAGAATAAATAAAAGAAGGGCACATTGCTGGGTGTGGTGGTGTGCAGGTGGGTCTCTGGGCTTCAGAGTGAGCTCTAGAACAGCCAGGGCTACACAGAGAGACCCGGCCTCAAAAAAAGCCAAAACCAAAACCAACCAACCAACCCAACCAACCCAGTGGAACAAACAAAAACCCTACCGATTCCTAGGCAATCAGTACAAAGTACAAGGTAGACTTATGTGTATTAGCACAAAAGCATCTACAGCAAGATGGAGAGTCAAGTGGGGATAAAGGCTGAAGACAATATGCAGGTTTTGATTTATAAACTAGCCCCGCCTCCCCTAAAGCCCCCCCCCCCCCAGCACACTCTATATGGCTACATGTATGTATATTAGTCCGTGGTCATATGCACACATGAAAGGAGCGCCGCCGGTAGGACCACTCTGGCCAATCCCTGCAGTCCCCTCTAGAGTAGGCCAGGAGAGTGATGACAAATGATTTACTGTGAGTCGCGACTGTCTAAATGTTTCAAATTAAGAAACAAAAGGGAATAAAATAAGTGACAAACAGAAGAGAGGAAAGAGAGAAAAACTAACCAGTGTCAGAGCTGATTCTAGAGCCTACACAGTGAATGGTGCTCGATCCTTATCCCAGGGTTGTCTAGAGCCAGGATTCAGAGATTTCAGAATAAATGAACACTCACCCTTTCCCGGGGACACACCCGGAGGCTAGTTAGAGACCAGTGGGGAAACTCAGAGTAAATGAAGGTTGGCTTCGCTTTTTAACCTTTCCCATCCATTTCCAAGGACTTTGACTGTTTTATGTGTGAATTCCTCATTCTACAATTTTAAGTGTACTTTCAAAAAAAAAATAATTGTTCCAGTGTCACAGAGCCTTTTCCTTTATTCCTATGATCTTTGGTTTTTCGAGACAGGGTTTCTCTGTATAGCCGATTTAACAGAAGTCACCAGGAGTGCTGCGGGGTGTCAGGGGAGGTGCTTAGGACAAAGGCGCCCATTCAGAAGCATATAAAAGGATGAACCAAAGCCCTGAGCCTCCTGTCCTTCCAGGCCTGGCTGAGGGTGGTGGTGGTGGTGGTGGTGAGACTGACTGCTGGTTTCCAGGAGAAAGGTCTGGCAGCGATCACTGTTTAGCTCCCAGTACCTCAGGAATCACTTCCCTGGGGGCGTTACTATGCACCATAGTTGGAGGCATCGGCTTCTCTTTATTTAGAACAAATCCCAGTGGAGATGACTGTTCTTTAGAATTTCTGGGGCATTTTTTTTTCCATACACTCGATTTCACAAGCAAATAGTCCTTTCTGGGGACGAGGGGTCTAAGCTCTCCGCCCCTCAGTCAGTTCTCTGCTCTAGGTTGCTGTTAGTAAAGGCAAGGGTTTCTCATATGAAGAAGTCAGTGAAGTGACTCAGAGAAACACAGAGGTCGACTAGTCCAGCCAGATGATAAACCGAGAATTCTTTACTTCTATGTTATAAACACAGCAGCTAAAATTTAATACCATTAAATAAAATCTGGGATCTGCAAAGATAGCTCAGTGGTTAAGTGGGCTGGAGGCTCTTCCAGAACCAGATTCAGCCCCCAGCACTGAGCTTCTATGGTGCACATACATGCCCATCCACAGACACATGTCACACACACACACACACAAACACACACACACACAAATAAATAAATAAAAAATAATAACTGTTGTGGATGGGCCTGGTGCTGTTTGTGAACCAATCCCCTAATGCATAAAGGAGCCAATCACTGGGTGAGTGGGAGGGACTTCTGGGTTGGATGGAGGAAGAGAGGAGGCAGGAGAGAGTGAGGTCTTTTTTTGGACAGGGATAACATGAGGACAAGATGTAGCTATGAGTGTCTCCCGGTTTCAGTGGCGGATCCATCAGGATTCACCAGTGGAGGATTTAGATTTAATGAGGCTTACTAGATTAGGATTTTAGTTGTTGCACCCAGAGATTGAGTTACTGTCGTTTCTGAACTAAGTTTGTGTTGTGTCTTCCTTCATGCAGCTGTGGGTCTGCCAGATGTGCACCACAAAGGCTGTGGGGGATTTGAAGCATGGGGTTGCCATGGTAACGACCTGCCAGTGGGAACCTAGTGAGCTGGGTGGACACGTTCGGGAGCTCCAGGCCATAGAGTCTCCATCAGATAAGAATAGGCCGGCCAGACCTCTAGGGTAGAGAGTAGCAGGGTCAAGCACAGGAACTTGCCGTTGTTTTTACTATTGCCCACAACAAATAACCTTATATAAATGTGGAAATACCCAAACTGTTATGTGCCTTTAAGTAAAATCAATTTGAATGATTAAGTCTAGACTGTTTTAAATGTCAGAGAAGAGAAGAGAAGAGAAGAGAAGAGAAGAGAAGAGAAGAGAAGAGAAGAGAAGAGAAGAGAAGAATAGAGTGGAGTAGAACAGAATAGAATTGAATCCACTGATCACCTTTCCGAGTCTGGGGAGGAGGCAGAGAAAGAACCCTGGACCCTGCACTGCTGCCCAATGCACTGCTGCCCAATGCACTGCTGCCCAATGCACTGCTGCCCAATGCACTGCTGCCCAATGTACTGCTGCCCAATGCACTGCTGCCCAAGGCTGTGAGGTGGGTCGCTCAGGAAGCAGCCTGGAAGGAGCTGGAGGCTTTGTGTGACAGTGTCAGGTTCCTTATCTGCCTACACAGCAGGCACTGCTGCCATCTCCCACCGACTTTCACTTCTGTTTTGTCTTTTTCTTTTTTTAAAAGACTTATTTTATATATATTAGTACACTGTCACTCTCTTCAGACACACCAGAAGAGGGCATCAGATCCCATTACAGATAGTTGTGAGCCATCATGTGGTTGCTGGAAATTGAACTCAGGACCTCTGGAAGAGCAGCCAGTGCTCTTAAGCCCTGAGCCATCTCTCCAGACCCCTCCCCCACCACCTCTGTCTTTTCTACTTCACTTTCGCTTACTCACGTTAAGGACAGACTTCCTGTCTGTGGACATAATTCACACCCCAAAGGTGCCAGCGCTTTTCTGAGTCTAATTCTGAATACGCGAGGACATAATAACAGTGACGGCTGGGGCCAGCAGGTTAAGGGCAGTGTCAGCACTACCAATAAAACATGCCATTTACCTAAATGGAACTGAGAACTAGGCACCGAGTATCATTTCCATCCATGTGAGAAGACTCTGAAAAGTGGAGTCTGGCCCTTGCCACCTAATTTACGGTTTTTATTTTGTTGTACTGTGTTTTTAAAGTGATCAAGACAAGTGATCAAAAATTTGGAGAACTTTAAGAGAATACAAAGCCGCTAAAGCAAGACAAATTTAAATAACTACTTTCACTGCAATGGATTATGCTCAATATATTTCTAGATAAAGTTGGGAAGGTGCTGCAGCAAATAAAACAAATATACCTGAGGAGGAGGAGGAGGAGGACGGAGGAAGAAGAAGAGGACGGAGAAGGAAGAGGAGGACGGAGGAGGAAGAGGATGAGGGCCTATTTGTCCCTGACAAGCAGGCGCGGAGATCTGTGATACCGAGGTTTGGGGAAGGAGGCACAGGTATACCAGGGACCTAAAGCAGGGGCCACAGCACACCAAGGGTCCTGGCTTGCACACTGACAGCCGCAGGTGCTTCCACAAGGCGCTCCCGCTTCTCCAGCGCCTGGCGCCCAGTTCCTAGTTCCTAGTTCTCTCAGTCATCCCTGGATAATCAAATGCAGTTTCCTGTTTTCAATGCAGGAAACAAGGATGATGCCGAAATGTATGTTCCAGAACAGACTCTAATCCAACCATGTTCTCTCTCTCTCTCTCTCTCTCTTTTTTTTTTTTTTTTTTTTTTTTTTGGTTTTTCAAGACAGGGTTTCTCTGTATAGCCCTGGCTGTCCTGGAACTCACTTTGTAGACCAGGCTGGCCTCGAACTCAGAAATTCGCCTGCCTCTGCCTCCCGAGTGCTGGGATTAAAGGCGTGTGCCACCACGCCCGGCGAG
>LR752040.1:0-42504 GCA_902729485.2 Mus minutoides
GTGGATGCTCACAGTTAGCTATTAGTTGGAACACAGGACTCCCAAGGTAGGAGCTAGAGAAAGTACCCAAGGAGCGGAAGGGGTCTTCAACCCTCTAGGTGGAAGAATAACATGAACTAACTAGTTCCCCCTGCACTCATGTCTCTAGCTGCATATATGGAAGAAGATGGCCTAGTTGGCCATCATTGGGAGGAGAGGCGCTTTGGTCATACAGACTCTATATGCCCCAGAACAGGGGAATGCCAGGGCCATTACGTGGGAGAGGGTGGGTAGGGGAGCAGGGCGGGGACGCGGGAGGGTAAGGGAAAATTTCTGGATAACATGTGAAATGTAAATGAAGAAAATATCTAATAAAGAGAAAAAAAAAGTATAAGTTAAAGCAAAGAGATAATACAATCATAGGTTCAATGACTTCCACGATGATATGCCCATTCATTTTTATAAGAATTGGTTATTCACTTGTTTAACTCTGAGTTCAACTATATGTAGAAAAGGCCATATGGAATCTGCATTAAAAAATAAATATTCCAGGGAAAGAAGAAGAAGAAGAAGAAGAAGAAGAAGAAGAAGAAGAAGAAGAAGAAGAAGAAGAAGAAGAAGAGGAGGAGGAGGAGGAGGAGGAGGAGGAGGAAGAGGAAGGAGAAGGAGAAGGAGAAGGAGAAGGAGAAGAAGAAGAAGAACAAGAACAAGAAGAAGAACAAGAAGCAGCAGCAGCTGCAGTGGACATCTAAGAAGACATCAGGATAGTTTTCTTCATTATCTAACACTCTCCTTTTTGAAAGTGGGATTTTAATTTTTTTCTTACAACATATTTTGATCATGTTCTCTCCTTCCCCACCTCCTCCCCACTCAACTCCATGTTCTTCCCCTGCTCTCCCCTCCCCATCTCTATCTCTCTATGCCTGCAATGTGTGTGCATGTGCGCTCTCTCTCTCTCTCTCTCTCTCTCTCTCTCTCTCTCTGTCTCTCCACACACACACACACACACACACGAAAAGCAGAAGGTAAAATAGAATGTAGTTAAGAGATAAAGAAAAAACTAAAGGCCTTTTGAAAAACTATACAGAAACCTACTACTGTAATCCTTCAAGTGATTTCTATCTATGACTTTGTTTATTCTGTCCCTCACTGAGCACTTTAGTTGATGAGTTCACGTGGGACACTTTTATCAAAATCATTGTTCATTTATTTTTAAACAAGAGTCTCCTTGCTGAAAACATGTACATACCAGAGCCTGAGCCGGAGGCAGTGGTATCATAGATCAGATCCTTGAGTGTTTTTCCAGCATTCACAAGGCTGTACTCTGCCAGCGGCTCCTCCACGTTGTGTCTCTTGCTCTTCCTGTATGTGCACTGGCGGTCCTGGCAGGCCCATATCGTTAGCATGGCTGCTATGGACAGGAGGCAGACTGGCACGGTGATAACAACTGTCAGCTCTGTGGGGCCAAGTCGAGGGGCATTTGGCGATGCTGAAGTTTAAAAAGAAAGATGAAAGAAACCATAAATCAACTCATGAAAAATGTTTTTGACATGTTCCTTTTAATATATGTTTAATATATATATTCTGTCTATATTGTTAGAATTTGTTTACAGTGATTATTGGAGAGTTTTGTAGTAACTCTAAAAACCAAAGATTATTTTATTTTATTTTTGAGACAGGGTCTCATGTAGCCCAGGTTAGCCCAAAACTATGCAGACAAAGATGGCCTTGAACTCTTAATTAATCTTTCTGCTTCCATCTCACCAGCTCTGGGATTATAGGCATGTGCCACAAGGCATGATGGTATATGCTTATGAAAAATTCTCAACAAAATCCATTACTTTATATGAAAGTTGAAAACAATGGTTTAAAAGTACTAACATTGAAAAATGTTTCAGATATCCAAGTACCGTCACCAATATGATACTGGTGACTACCGTAGTCTATACAGCCGCTAAAGTATGGATTTAAATCCATTGGCAAAGGCCACAATGCAAGATAAGAACAAGGTGTGAGCTGGCTGCGGCTGTGACATTGGCCATAGGAGCCAGAGGTAAGGATATGGAAGCAAACAAAGGCTGGGAAAATTAGGAAAATCCTCCAAAATATTTGATACTTTTAATTTTATCGTTTTCTCCTTGTTATTCAATAGTCTCGTCCTTAGAGCAAACCCGTCCATCCATTCACTCATTTCACAAATAATCCTCGTGCTCTTGGAATATGGCGCTATTAGTCTGGGTGCTGGAAATCAAGGAGTGAAGAGGCCAGGCCTTACTCTGAGCATGCGTGCTCTCATAAACACAGACAGCTCAGCAGACAGCCGCGTGGTAGCACGGACAGAAGATGGAATGAGAGCTCTGAGGATGAATCAGCAGAAAGAACATCATGTGAGCGAAATGTCACACCTCGAAAGGCCCTCTGAGGAAGTGTCCTGGAGACAATGACACAGAGAAAGAAGGAATGGCAGGCAGAGTTGCTTGGTGCCAGCACGGGAGATGGGGGAGCCAGTGCAAGGGACCCATCCATTGCTACTTCATAACTACAATTTTGCTACTGCTATGAATCATAATGTAAGGGTCTGTGCTTTCTGATAGTCTTGGACATGACTGTGAATAGGTCATTCAGCCCCCAAGGGGGTCACGACCCACAGGTATTATACACACCAGGGACTATTTTTTTTCAGCATTTTTTATTAGATATTTTCTTAATTTACATTTCAACTGCTATCCGGAAAATCCCCTCCCCCCCCTCCCTGCTCTCCTGCCCACCCACTCCTACTTCTTGGCCCTGGCGTTCCCCTGTATTGGGGCATATAAAGATTGCAGGACTAGGGGGCCTCTCGTCCCAATGATGGGGCAGAAAATGGGGGGCAGGAGGAAATGGGATCGGGGAATTGAAGGGAAACCTTGTGCCACGTGTTGAAGGCTAAGAGAAGGAATGAATTTCGTCTCACAGAGGTGGATGTGAGGTTTGGGGATATGTTTGAATTGTTTGAATTTTTATTCTGAATGGCCACTGTGTCAACAGACGCTGGAGCTGGAAGAATGAAAATGGAGAACAGCCCGGGTCAATAAGCCTGGTAGAAAGGGATGGTCTCAGCTAACAACCCCACCAAAAAGTACTTTCAGGAAGCTGGGCCCAAAGCAACATACTTCCCAGAGACAGTAGGATTGAAAACTCAATGCCACCCTTAACTACATAATTTAATCTTCTCTCTTCTCTCTCTCTCTCTCTCTCTCTCTCTATATATATATATATATATTATATATATATATATATATATATATATAATATATATATATATATATATATATATATATATATATATATATATATATAACTTGTAGAGATTTTAAAAGACTTTCTTCCCAGTTTCCACTGACTTCCTGGAAACCCGTGATTTCTGGCTAAGATCGCCATTTGCCCCTTAGTAGTCATTTGGCCTGTTCATCTATTATCTGACTTTCTCTGAGGACCATGAGCTTTGTAACAGGTGGAAACTGTGATATTCCTAGCTGAATCCCCAGTGTTTACAACAGTGTCCGATTCACAGTGGGTCACCAGTAAAGAGTTCTTAACTGTTGGGTTACTGAAACATTTTATTCCTGATAAGTAAGAAATTTCTCCTTCCGAAATGTCGATGTGATCACTGAAATCAAATACTACTAAGGCATAATTAGAAGGAGAGATGGTATAGTGCAGTGGTTCTCAACCTGTGGGTCACAACCCTTTCAGGGGTCAAATGACCCTTTCACAGGGGTCACTTAAGACCATCTGAAAGCACAGATATTTACATTACAACAAAATTACAGTTATGAAGTAGCAACAGAATAAATTAATGGCTGGGGTTCATCACCACTATATTAAAGGGTTTCAGCATTGGGAAGGTTGAGACCCACTGGCTCAGAGGAGCAAGCACTCACTCACTTCACAAGTATAAGGACCAGAGCTCAGATCTCCAGAATCCATGCAGAGGCCAAGAGGACATGGAGGCCTGTCTGTAATCCTAGTATCAAAAGACAGAGATGGGATCCTCTGAGCAGGCTGCCTAACTAGACTAGCCAAATAGCCAAGGTCTGAATTCCGAGAGACATGCTACCTCAATGCATAAGGCGGAGATCAATCACAGAGGACACCCGACACCAAACTTTGGCTTCATAAACACAAACACACACACACACACACACACACACACACACACACACACACACACAAGAAAAACAGATATAATTATATTTGTAGCCATCCTCTTAAGGAGCATTAATCTTGCACTTCAGATTTTTCTTTAAATTTACAGAAGCGATGATGCATGAAAGGTTCGTGACAACAGACACTCTCTGCATTGACGTTAGTTTCCCCCTTTAAGTTGCTTGCCTTCTTTTGCTTCACTGAAGATTGCCTCTGCAACCAATCTAATTTTACAGTCATGTCTTATCCCCAGCGCTTCTGATTTCTGCTGTTTTGGTTTTGTTTTAAACTTTTATTTATGTTTATTTATATGTATGTCTGTTTCTCCCTGTTTGTCTGTATTCGTACCATATGTAAGCAGGTGCCCGTGGAGGCCAGAAAAGGGTGTAGGAACTCCTGGAACTGGAGGTACAGACAGTTGTGAGCCGAATGCAGGTCCTTTGCAAAAACATTACACACTCTTGCCATCTCTCCATCCCAGGATTTTTGTTTTTAAACCACCTTGAGATGTGTTTGTCAAACCGTTACAACAGAATTTAGGAGATTTGAGTTCTCAAACATCTCAAACTCCTGGAGAAAGGTGAGTCCCGCTCGGTTGTGGGTTACCTCCTTTGCATCCTGAACCTTGGGATGACCACACCCTGCCTCCACATACAAGGCTCACTTCAGCCTGGCTAGGAAAGACTTAGGAACAGCCCACCGAGGGCACAGCACCCGTATAGAGAGTTCAAATAAATGACGGACAATGAACTTTGTGAATCATGCTACCCTTGTGCTGTCAAAAATGAACAATATGTGCATTACATTGCTTTTCATTCAGGATATGGCAAAAGTATATGCAAAACCTTTGAGAACAATTAGGTTTGACAGAAAAGACATCAACTTCCTCCCTGGTGTGCTCCTAGGTGTGCCACTGCAGACCCACCAGCTGCCTGTCAGCTGTCAGCAGGTAAGGGGCTCTGGGGCTCAGTCCATACTCTTGTGCTTCCACAGTACATGTGAGCTCCTGCCACATATCTGTGTGTCTCAGGACTCCTCTGGGATCATTATCTGCTGTGTAGAAGGATGGAGAGAGCTTAGCCTGGAATATTCTTCAAGGGGTGCTAAAAAGTGTTCTCTGACAACTAGGTTTCAGAAACCCTTAACCAAGTCCTTGTGACTTTTGAAGCTTGCTATTGTCAAAGAACATACCTGCCTATTCTACAATGATCATTCTATTTTTCTGTATCCTCACAGAGGATCGTAGGTGTTCAAAAAAAGCCACTGAGTGCATTAATCTTCTGAATTAAGGTTTAAAAACAAAATTACCCGTTTCCACGTGATAACATCTTTTACCTTCAGCTCTGTCATCAGAGCCATTCATATAGCTACATTTAATTTTGATATCTCCTGTTAGGAGCCACCAACATAAACATTAGCCTTTAAAAGCTATTGATTGTCTCCATTTGGGTAAAGCTCTATTAAGCAGAGCACAGCTCATCACTATGGCAACTAATAGAGACAAAAGGTCAGCAAACGTGAGATCAGTCACCTGCCAGGGCGCCAGCAACTGCTCTCAGAGATGTTTACTGTGGATAGCCAATGTTTCTCCCTTCGTGAACAGATCTACTGATACGAGTTAGTAAGGGACCAAAAAAAAAAAAAAAAAAAAAAAAAAGATTACTCCGCTAGAAACAGGCTAGCAACACCAACCAGAAAGGACTCCTTAAACACTGAGCAATTCTAAAAGCAAATGTTTGTAAGCCCTTGCCTTAAACTAAATGTTCCCTGTAATCCTAATGGGAAAGAGGGGGAGGGGGGGAAAGCAAGTGTATACCTACAGCCGATGAGTTAGGATGGAAGACCATGGTAGAAGATAGCTTTGATACAAACACTACTTTTGGAACAGCAATGAGTTCACAGGAGAAGTTATTATTTGACGGTTGCTAGTGAAGATGATACTTTGGTGCCTGGGGGGAGAGTGTGCACTGACTATGAAGGCACAAGTGACATCTCATCTGGAGGAAGCTGAATCACTAAGTCAAAGCACTTACTTCCTCGGCCAATCAAATGGAAGCACTTACTTCCTCGGCCAATCAAATGGAAGCACTTACTTCCTCGGCCAATCAAATGGAAGAGAATGGAAATGCAAAAGGACTAGCCCAGGTGTGTGAAAAACCCAGCTCTCAGCATCTCTCCAGGCCTCTGAAATCCCTTGAACTGGGAAGACAAATACAAGTCATCTCTTGTGGTATTTATGGGGAGTAATTTAAAATTCACACTCAAGTCCCTTATATAAAGTGGAATAGGACTTTTACATAACTCACACACCACTCACTCCTCCACATGCTTCAATTTGTCTCTAGATTACTTCTAAAAACTAATACAATGTAAATGCTATGTCATGATCACATTGTGTAAAGAATAATATGAAAGAAAAATTCTGTAGAGATGTGTTTAAACACAATTTCCCCCTAGATACTTTCAGTGTGTAGTTGACTGAATCTGTGGAGGCAGAATTCATAGATATGGGGGGCTAGAGGGATTAACAAGGTAGAGAAAGGGGAAAAGGAAGAGCAAGCAGAGAAGGGAGAGAGAGGGGTTGTGAAGAGGGGAGGAAGGGAGAAAAGGAGGGAGGGAAGTAAGGAGGGAAGGAGGGAGGGAAGAAGGAAGGAAGGAAGGAAGGAAGGAAGGAAGGAAGGAAGGAAGGAAGGAAGGAAGGAAGGAAGGAATTTCACTTGTGAATTTGCATCTTTCTCTCAATGCCTAGTTGAGCTGGTGGTGAAAGTCACCAGGACCTGTAGCAGAGAGAGTTCAGCTCTATCATCCTTTTCCTGAACTCATGGTCATGAGCTCATGGTCAGCTCCCACCTACCACTCACTTCCCATATCTTGCTTTAGGAAGTAAACTCAACAAGTTGCAAAGAAATAGAGGAGACAACATGGACATGATTCTCATTGTTTCTCACCCCCCACTGACCTTGTGTCTTTTACCAGAGGGACAAAAAGTTATTGGTGTTCATTAGATCTATATGGCCCTGGCTTACCAATTTTACTTTCCCTTGGTATGTATTGAGATTGCTTGGTGGGTTGCTATAGGAGAGACTATGTAGAATTATGGTTAAGTAAGTGTGGTTAAATGCATTTGATCAAGTATTTTTAAAAAATCCACATTGCTCTTGCCTTGAAAATCTTGGTCTAAGTCTACATTCAATTCATTTCTCTCCCACCTTAAAATGGTAACGTGACTAAAATGAAGATGCACAATGAGGCAATGTAGAGAAAGGCCTGGAGACTACACGGATGAATGCAAGTTCCACTGCTCTGGTGCTCTGTCTAGAAAAGCTCTTTTTATACACACTATTAGCATCTGGTCAAATTTCATGAATTTTTCTTGTCAGCAGGTGACATCACACATAAAAAAAAATATTTCCTGGACAGCTTTACGTGGCGACATCTGGTTTGGGGGGAGTATGTACAGAATGCCCAAAGGCTGCAAACTCTTCACCAATGCTTTTATGTTTTAAGGAAATAAGAGCATTGGGCTGAAAGGTTATAATTATTGACCTATGACTATTTATAGATAGATAGATAGATAGATAGATAGATAGATAGATAGATAGATAGAGCCTTCACTCAAGGAAAGGTGAGATTCATAGACTGTTGGAAGATGGAGAAAGAAATGATCACTGTTTGAAAGTGCTTCCTGCTATTCCAGAGAGCCAGCATTCGTGATGGGGAGTGGCCACATCTTACAATACCTATGACTCCAGATCCAGGGTTCCAGTGCCCTCTCCTGATCTCAACAGGTACCGACTTTCATATGATATACAATCACACAGATATGCACACAAGTATACAAAACTTCTGATCATTAAAAACATAAAATATTGAAAAAAAACCAAATAGGTTTCAAAATTCATTTTCTTTCACTTCAGGTCAGCAAAGGGAAATCATCTTTCATCTCTGCGATCAAGATATATGTCAGTGGTGCGTGTTTATAAGGACATTAGATTCCAGTTATTCAAAATAAAGTCTAGGCTATCTTCCACCAAAAAGAGTCCTTTCTGTTAGAAAAACGAAAGTCTCCCTAGCTCACAGCAGTAAGCTCACTGCTCAGGGAAAGGTTCTTAACAAATTGATGACAAAGGAAAAGCTACATGTCTTTGTCCCAAAGTATTCACTGGGGTGAACTCTAATGTATTCCACAAAGCATCTTGCTTACTTGGAAAAGATTAATAAGCACATTTTGACCTCATTCAAGGTCTCATCAGCATTACCAAAACAGATTGAGTGAGGCATAAAGGTATTTACATGCATAGAGCCTTGCATAGTATAGAATACTCAATTTAAACTTGGTTATAAATTTTATGTTCAATCTCCCATTGCATCCTCATGAAGAAACGTTTCTCATTTAAATCAGTGTACTTGTTTCTGGAAGCTAGAAATGTTTCTTCTATTCAAGCTCCAAAACACAAGTTTGATTTCTTGGAATGTTAGAGTTAATTGAACTTAGAAAAAAATTAAAAGATAGCACCTTTCACTTTCTGGGCTGAGGTGGGGGATCCTGCCTGGCACAGCTGTCAGGTGTACACCACGTCCTTCAGGAGAGCCATGAAGGGATTTACTCCTGAGATGGTGGAGCAATCCCGTAAGGGACCAGGAACAGTTTCTCATGCACACCTTACCTCATTCTGATTATAAGCAATGAATTCATGTTTCAAACAGAAAGCCAAAGTCAAAAGACAATGATGGATGTAAGACATTTTTTAAGAACGTCTTCATTTTTCACAAATCAGAGTATATTTTCAAATAATTGATATTTAATAAAATTGACCCTTTGGGCAGTTTCTCTTTCTTCAGATGAAAACCTTTTATTTCACAGAAAGTCTCATTTAGACATGTCCCTTTTGAGTGGGTGTCACACATCTCACAGGACTGATATAAATAAGTGTATCTTCTCTTTTTTTTTTCTTTACACAATTAAGAACAGAACAGGAAATAAGCTTTGGTTAAAAGTTAGCGAATCACACACCTTTTAATGTTGTACCTACTTCTTTTTTAATTTAAAATGACTACTTAAATTAGTGAAAAATAAGGTAGGTGTTTTAAAGTACTACGTTGTAAGATAGAAGGGGAAATGAGATATCACAGTTCCATTGCCTTTATCCGGCTCTATATTTTAGTAGCAGACTAGAAATAAAGATTGTGTAGCTTGAAGGTTGTTGGTGGTGAACAGTCTATTTCCATATGAAGAGCTGCAATTAGTGTAAGCAGTTCCTCTCACAATGAACCCTATAAGGGACCAACTCCTCTAGCCCAAGCTGCCTCACTGTGATCGTAGAGTGTTTTTGATGTGCCTTGATAGCACAACTATTTCTCTAGGTGTTCTCCATATCATTACTGAGAGTCCCCAGAAAACATTTGTTAGAAACTGAAATGCAGGCTAGCTACGGGGGGGGGTGGGGGGGTGGGGGGGTAGCTACCGGGGGCGGGGGGCAGAAAAACTAAGTATGTTTGTTCCCATAGGAAAAGATTTTCTTAGATATTAAGGAAAAAAGTAAGATATGAAATTGTACTAACCTGAACAATTCTATATATTAAAATAAGAAATATAGGGGCTGGAGAGATGACCCAGTGGTTAAGAGCACTGGCTGCTCTTCCAGAGGTCCTGAATTCAAATCCCAGGAACCACGTGGTGGTTCACAACCATCTGTAATGACATCTGACGCCCTCTTCTGGCATGCAGGTGTGCAGATAGAGCACTCATACATTAAATAAATAAAAAGGAAGGAAGGAAGGAAGGAAGGAAGGAAGGAAGGAAGGAAGGAAGGAAGGAAGGAAGGAAGGAAGGAAGGAATTATGCTAACCTGTTGATTTGGAAAATTAATATGTGGCTTATAAACAGCATGAATAATTCTGTCTCATACTTAGTTCTGGAAGCTATAAAGTCAAGGCCAAATTGCCATCAGATCTCGTGTTTGCTGAAAACCTGTGTTCTGGCTCATGCAGGCACCTTCGTCTGTTTTCAAATATTTCATATGTTTCAAAGGAACTGCCTTAGACATCCTTTTTTTTTTCTTCCATTTTTGTTATTAGATATTTTCTAAATTTACATTTCAAATGCTATTCCAAAAGTCCCCTTCCCTCTCCCCCCTCCCTGCTCCCCTGTCCACCCACTCCCACTTCTTGGCCCTGGCGTTCCCCTACATTGGGGCATATAAAGATTGCAATACCAAGGGGCCTCTCCTCCCAATGATGACCGACTAGGCCATCTTCTGCTATATATGGAGCTAGCGACATGAGTTCTGGGGGTTCTGGTTAGTTCATATTGTTGATCCTCTTCTAGGGTTGCAGACCCCTTCAGCTCCTGAGGTTCAATCTCTAGCTTCTCCATTGTGGGCACTGTGTTCCTTCTTATAGATGATTATGAGCATCCACTTCTGTATGAGACAGCTATATCAGGGTCCCTTAAGTAGGCACTAGCTGTGCTATGCCATAGTGTCTGAGTTTAATGACTGATTATGGGATGGATCCCCCGTGATGGGATAGTCTCTGTATTGTCCATCCTTTCATCTTAGCTCTAAACTTTGTCTCTGTAACTCCTTTCATGGGTATTTTATTTCCTCTTCACAGGAGGAATGAAGTATCCACAAGCTGGTCTTCGTTCTTGATGTTCTTGTGTTTTGCAAATTGTATCTTGGATATTCTAAGTTTCTGGGCTAATATCCATTTATCAGTTAGTGCATACCCAATGACTTCTTTTGTGACTGGGTTACCTCACTAAGGATTATATCCTCCAGATACATCCATTTGCCCAAGAATTTCATAAATTCATTTTTTTAATAGCAGAATAGTACTCCATTGTGTAGATGTACCACATTTTCTGTATCCATTCCTCTGTTGAGGGACATCTGGGTTCTTTCCAGCTTCTGGCTATTATAAATAAGGCTGCTATGAACATAGTGGANTCTGACTGGTGTGAGGTGGAATCTCAGGGTTGTTTTGATTTGCATTTCCCTGATGATTAAGGATGTTGAACATTTTTTCAGATGTTTCTCAGCCATTCGGAATTCCTCAGTTGAGAATTCTTTGTTTAGCTCTGTACCCCATTTTTTAATGGGGTTATTCGTTTTTCTGGAGTCCAGTTTCTTTAGCTCTTTGTAGATGCTGGATATTAATCCCCTATCAGATTTAGGATTGGTAAAAATCCTTTCCCAATCTGTTGGTGGCCTTTTTGTCTTGCTGACTGTGTCTTTTGCCTTACATAAGCTTTGTAATTTCATAAGGTCCCATTTGTCAATTCTTGATCTGACCGCACAGGCCATTGCTGTTCTGTTTAGGAATCTTTCCCCTGTGCCCATATCTTCGAGGGTTTTCCCAACTTTCTCCTCTATAAATTTCAGTGTCTCTGGTTTTATGTGGAGGTCTTTGATCCACTTAGATTTAAGCTTTGTACAAGGGGATAAGAATGGGTCAATTCGCATTCTTCTACATGATAACCGCCTGTTGTGCCAGCACTATTTGTTGAAAATGCTGTCCTTTTTCCACTGGATGGTTTTATCTCCCTTGTCAAAGATCAAGTGACCATAGGTGTGTGGGTTCATTTCTGGATCTTCTATTCTATTCCATTGATCTATCTGTCTGTTGCTGTACCAGTACCATGCAGTTTTTTATCACAATTGCTCTGTAGTACAGCTTAATGTCAGGCATAGTGATTCCCCCAGAGGTACTTTTATTGTTGAGAATAGTTTTTGCTATCCTAGGTTTTTTATTATTCCAGATGAATTTGCAAACTGCCCTTTCTATCTCAGTGAAGAATTGAGTTGGGATTTTTATGGGGATTGCATTGAATCTGTAGATTGCTTTCGGCAGGATAGCCATTTTGACTATATTAATCCTGCCAATCCATGAGTATGGGAGATCTTTCCATCTTCTGAGATCTTCTTCAATTTCTTTCTTCAGAGACTTGAAGTTCTTGTCATAAAGATCTTTCACTTCCTTAGTTAGAGTCACACCAAGGTATTTTATAGTATTTGTGACTATTGTGAAGGGTGTTGTTTCCCTAATTTCTTTCTCAGCCCTCTTATCCTTTGTGTAGAGAAGGGCCATTGATTTGTTTGAGTTAATTTTATAACCAGCTACTGCACTGAAGCTGTTTATCAGGTTTAGGAGTTCTTTGGTGGAATTTTTGGGGTCCCGAATATATACTATCATATCATCTGCAAACAGTGATATTTTAACTTCTTCCTTTCCAATTTGTATCCCCTTGATCTCCTTTTGTTGTCGAATTGCTCTAGCTAGGACTTTAAGTACTATATTGAATAGGTAGGGAGAAAGTGGGCAGCCTTGTCTAGTCCCTGATTTTAATGGGATTGCTTCCAGCTTCTCTCCATTCAGTTTGATGTTGGCTACTGGTTTGCTGTAGATTGCTTTTATTATGTTTAGGTATGGGCCTTGGATTCCTGATCTTTCCAAGACCTTTATCATGAAAGGGTGTTGGATTTTGTAAAATGCTTTTTCAGCATCTAACGAGATGATCATGTGGTTTTTGTCCTTGAGTTTGTTTATATAGCGGATTATCTTGATGGATTTCCGTATATTAAACCATCCCTGCATTCCTGGGATGAAGCCTACATGGTCATGATGGATGATCGTTTTGATGTGTTCTTGGATGCGGTTTGCGAGGATTTTATTGAGTATTTTTGCATCGATATTCATGAGGGAAATTAGTCTGAAGTTCTCTTTCTTTGTTGGATCTTTGTGTGGTTTAGGTATCAGAGTAATTGTGGCTTCATAGAATGTATTGGTAAAGTACCTCTGTCTCTATTTCGTGGAATAGTTTGAGGAGAGGTGGAATTAGGTCTTCTTTGAAGGTCTGATAGAACTCTACACTGAACCCATCTGGTCCTGGGCTTTTTTTGGTTGGGAGACTATTGATGACTGCTTCTATTTCTTTAGGGGAAATGGGCCTGTGTCTTATATTTCCTTATGCTTGATAATGCACTTATACACACAAGAGAAAGAGATTATGTTCTGGATTGTACACAATTTGATTCTCTCTCTCTCTCTCTCTCTCTCTCTCTCTGTGTGTGTGTGTGTGTGTGTGTGTGTGTGTGTGAAGTGCAAGCCCACAGAGCTACAGTGTTTGAACAGACCATTTTTAAACTCTAGCAACTCTTCTGCATTAATGATTATTCTGTCTGCTAAATATGCTAATTTACTTAGCAAAAGTAAATTATCATCTTCATTTAAAATATATGTTATATCTTCTCTATGAGAACAATTTTAATGTTTCCATAAACAAGTCTTCCATCTTGCTCTTCACTATTGAGAGGACAATGTCCATCTTCCCTATGTGTCTTCTGAGTTGAGTTTACTTTTTTCCTCTGACAAATGTAAGCCTTTCCCTCTGTGTTGGTATCCAACAGTTAGTTATACACCCTGTCAGGGTTTTCTTCTCTCTCGTCCTGGTGATATATTTTTTTTTAATTTCTGAGATTCATGGACTCATGTCTGTCTTAGTCAGGGTTTCTATTCCTGGACAAAACACCATGACCCAGAAGCAGTTGGGGAGGAAAAGGTTTATTCAGCTTACACTTCCACACTGCTGTTATCACCAAAGAAATTCAGGTATGGAACTCAAGCAGGTCAGAAAGCAGGAGCTGATGCAGAGGCCATGGAGAGATGTTCTTTACTGGCTTGCTTCCCCTGGCTTGCTCAGCCTGCTCTCTTATAGAACCCAAGACTGCCAGCCTAGAGATAGTCTCACCTACAAGGGGCCTTTCCCCCTTGATCACTAATTGAGAAAATACCCCACAGCTGGATCTCATGGAAGTACTTCCCCAACTGAAGCTCCTTTCTCTGTGATAACCTCAGCTTGTGTCAAGTTGACACATAAAACCAGCCAGTACAATGCCCTTTCCTTTTGATCTATTAGTTGAGTAGACAGCTCTTTTTCCCAAACATATTTTGTTTTCCTTTTGTTTCCTTTTGTTTTGTTTTGTTTTGTTTTCTCTGCTCTTTTGTACCATTGTGTAAGACCTACCTGGTGCTAATCCTTTCTATACTTGTCTTTTTGTCACCTCTCTTCACTTTTTCCATCATTTATTGTCTATATAGTACACAGAAATCAATTTTATTTAGCCTCAATCTTAGATTTATATCTCTTCAGTTGTTAAGCCTATTTCTTCAGGTTTTTAATTTCAATTGTATATTTTTATTAATGTTTTCTTCTCCTACTGTTCACATCTACTAGATCACTATTTTATGGTTTTTTATTCTCTATACATATTTTCAAATTTGCCCTTTGTTTACTTAAACTAAGGAGAGCACTGAGCCTATAGTCATCCTGTTAATTCCCTGTACGTGTGTCCTTCTATACGGTTTCTATGCTTTTAAGACTTATTTAACTTTTAATGCATATGAGTATTTGCCTACAAGTATATATTGTATACCTGCCTACTTGGTACCCATGAGGATCAGAAGAGGAAATAAGATCACACAGAACTGGAGTTAGGGACAGTTATGAGCCACCATAAGGATGCTAAGAAATGAACCCCAGTTCCCTACAAGAATATGTCTCTTAATTGTTGAGCCATCTCTCAAGAGCCTGGTTCTTCCTTTTGCTTTCTTATACTCCCCTGCATTAGTTATTCTGCACTATCCACTGATCCTGTGCTTCTCTGTGTCCTGCAGGCCTGATATTGAAGTGCCTTCATCCTGAGCACATGTACATGCCTGCCAGGAGGCAGTTGGCATGGTTGAAGTTTTCTGAAACATAAAGTTTTTTATATCTGGAGGGTCCTGTATCACTGCAGCATACTAACAAGATCCTGAAGTCAGCAAGATAGCCAGCCCCTGCTTACAGTCTTTCAGGAATGTTAGTTTTTCTTTTTTCTGCTCTATGTAGGACTAAACTAAAGGTCTTACATAGGGTAAGAAGGAGATGAGAATATATGATTGGTTTACACTTACACCGAAGAAAGAAACTTGATATTTTATTTGCATATTGTCAACTCCTATTAGATTGCCTAATTTGGCTTCTTGACATTTATCGCTCTTGAAACTTGAACACCCTAATAACAAAATGCATTTGCTTCATTAACAATGGGAGATCCATGTGAGCCAGAAGATAGCAAATAGACAGATCAGAAAGTTTCGAAAGAATGTCCTCACTGGTCAAGGTGCTCATAGGACAGAGGCATCATTCAGTTTCCTTCCTTAAGAAACCACAGACTCTATCACATTCCAATTTCTTATTAACATTTTCAATGAACCTCTCTTTATCATTTATGATGTTATTATCTGATTTTCAGATGACTCTTAGTTGAAAACATCTTGACTAATCTAATGGGTAGAAAAGTGTATATGGCCACATTAATGTGTATCTCTTTAGCTGTTAGTGAGGTTCAGCACCATCTCAGTACTTGATTGCTTTGGAATTTCTCGGCCTTTATTGTAAATTTTCTAGTCATATCCCTTGCTCTTTCCTGGGTTTTCCCTTTAGAATCCTTCTCTCTTCCTTCCTCTAGTCACTCACACAATGCACATGCATGCACACACACACACACACACACACACACACACACACACACACACACACATTTTCTAAATATGTCTATGTCACTTTTTTCTCAGTCATATATACTACAAATAGTTCTACCCGATATTTAATTTATCTTTTAGTGTTATTTATGTTCTTTTCTCATTCACTTTATTTTAGTTTTCATGTACTCAATTATATTTGTCTTTTCCTTTTATAGATCTAAGTTTCCTGTCTTATTTAGGAACAGTTTCCATACTAGAAAATCATACACTCTTTTCTTCTAAATTTGCCTCTGACATTTAAATTGTTCTGTATGTCACAATTAGATATTTAATCAAGCTGTAATTTATTTTTGTATATGATGTGACACTTGATACAACCCTGTTTTCTTCCAGATGGATAGATATTTATGCCAGTATCCTTTCAAAAATAAGTCATTCTAGAGTTTTCCATTTTTGCCAAGCTCCTCTTTCGATGGCCACGGGCACTCTTTCTCGTATTGTTTACATTGAAATGCTAAGTAAAATAGAAATGATTTTCTTCTGTTTCCTGGTTGGAGCAGGAGGTGAGGTGGATGGGAGATGAATTGCTCAACAGCCAAAATTACAGTGAAAATACAGACCGTGCTTAAAGTACATCAGGATCTGCCAATGTACCCTGGAATTGTCTGCCCTGTCATGGTGGCCAAGTGCTTATTATACAAAGACAGGAGATAAAACATAGTCCTGAAACAATGAAAAGTCAGGCCTGAGATGCCTAGGTGAAACAGGCAGCTACAGGTGACACTGCCTTGAAAACAAAGGAAACAAAAAATAATCAACAGAATATAGTCTTCTATCTCAACCATTGCTTTCAGTAGAACAGAAAGAGAAGGAATGGACAGGGAAGAGGAAAGAGAAAAAGAAGTGGAATGGGGAGGAAAATAAGAGGAAGGGAAGAGGAGAGGAAGAGAAAGACAAAGGGAAGAAAGAAGGGAAGGAGAAAGAGTAGGGAAGGGAAGGAAGGAAAATCAGGCTTAGAGCTCACTCTCTATATTTACCCAAAATAGTTAATTAAAACATGGAACGGATTAGGGTGAATGACACCCCAAAACACTTGACAAAAATTAATCTCAGCCATTTCTGAGGAAATTAATTTAAGCTAGGTTTTTACCATTTCTCCAGATAAGGATGCCAAAATAAATGCACATACAAAAATCACAAACAAGGAATTAAGCCAGAAAGTATGAATCAGCAATCCCAAAAGCTGCAGACTTCAGCCCACAGAAGCTGTAGACGTTGAAGCGGTTAAATGTCAAAAGTGTGTGTTGGGGGTGGGGCGGGGGTAGAAGGAGGGAGAAGTTTATAAAGTCCAGTTTATACCAAGTTGGAGTGGAGAAGAATTCCTGGAAAGGAGCTGTGTTTCACTAGCTGACTGACCAGTTAGAATATCAATGACACAAAGAAGTTTGAAATTCACAGGTCCAGAGTCTAAAGCCAATTTACTCTGAAATATCTTTAGAGCCAATCTTTGCTTTCCTCTGTAGCAGACCTAACATCAGGAAACTAGCAGATAAAGCTGAACCGAACATCCTGATAAACTGATTTTAAAAAAAAAGCTTTAGATAATATTCCTCATCAATGAAAGGACCAGTGATGCCCTCTGAGGTGAGAGCTGTGCTTTCGTGGTAACATTGGTAAAGGAATGTGAGAAAAAAATGAGGGGAATGGACTATGGAACTCAAAGAAGTCACTGTGGACACAAATATACCCTAGGTATAGAAAATTGTTACTCATTATTTGTGTGCTCTACACAGATGTTCGCCTCCGTGCATACTAACATATGCAAATCAATATATTCCCCTTGAACTAGAAATATTCTTGAAGGGCTAGGATTACTTCTTTTACTTCTGAAAGTAAAATATTCTAGCCAAAATATCATCTCTCCATATTTCAGAGGAACTGAGAATGAAACAACCTGTAACTGTCATGTCTTTAGGGAAGACTAGGAAGAAGGGCACAGGGTCAAAATGAGAAACACAGCTCCAAGAAGAGGCAATGAGTAATAAAGATTTTTTTCTTCTGCTCTAAGAGTAGGCACAAAAAAGAGATTAGACAGAGAAAGCTCTAGAAAACATGAGTTTCTCTTGTTTAGTTAATTTGCATAATCTATATTAAAAATTTAAACATATGATACCACATTTGTTTTGTGGGCTTGACATGTTTGTTGTTTGTAAAGGCACGAACTTAAGTACTAGTCCAAAAACAGGTTAGTTTTTAAAATGGTTGTTGCTTTCCAAATTTCAAAAAAATAACATACTTATATTGTGCTCATGTTGAAGTTGGAAAATTATTTATTTCTTCCACAACATCTCAACAATAACCTTTTAATAACCTTCAAGAAAGAGAGATTTCCTAGTAGTATACTTCTACCAAAATATAAGCTTACTTCTATCAAATAAAACTGCTAACTCCTGAAAATTATACCCATGTGTAAAATTAAACCAGAAGGTACGTTTCAAGAGCAAATGATTCAATTTAAATATGATCTAAATTAAATTTCAGTCTCAGTGATGTGAATTAATTTGTCTGAAATCTAATCAATTTTAGGCCATTTAAAAGAAAAAAAAGTGTGAAATTAAAATAGTAACTAACATTTTGAATAGTTTTTTTATACTCATGAATTAAAATAATAAATGCCCTTGCTCCATTTACAAATTCTACCCTTTAAATATCAGTTAAAGCGCCGTTTCTTAAGCTGTGAAAAAGCCTATCCGTGGGAGCCAACCAGTACTTTTCTTTTTTTTTTTAAAGGAAATAGCAATGGTTGAAGTACCTTATACATTTTAAAGATTTGTTTTGTAAAATTCTTGTTCTATGTCCATGTGAGGTGAAACAAATTATACAAAATGAGTGTCTTTCTGTGTCACAATAGAAGCCCGCATGAAAGCCCCTATAAGCTGTTGGGAATTAGCATCAAACATTTAAAAGCATTTTGAAGAAGGAAGAAAGTAAGCGCCAGCGGTTTCCAGCTGTGTGTTACTAGGACCACAGCGGTGTGCAAATGGGGTAGAGGAGGCACAAGCTTTATTCAATGTAGAAATTTTGTCACAAAGAAGGGAACCAAGAGGCCAGCTACTACAAACAAGACCTGAGAAAAAAAGAGGGCCACCTGAGGCAAAGACTTGGTTCTTCATCAAATCACCCATCCACACATGGCCTGTAGCGTGATGGATGAAAGGTAGGAAGCATGGGGGCAAAGATCCTTTCACAGTCCTAAAGAGAAGGTTCCACATCTACACAACAGCTTCTGGTCAGCTCCTGACTCTTTCTACAGAGCTGGCCATGGACATGAAGCTAACTGTCAAGTACTGCAGAGATAGCACCCTGCTTTTCAGAGTGCTTTTCTGTATTTCAATATGTGCATGATCACATTTGAAACTGACATCTCTGGAACAGGCAGAGCAGGGTCACCCACCAGTCACACTCTCTGATGACATGAAAATGGTGCAATTGTTGGCGTCGGCTGTGCGGATGCTTAGCTTATGGTTTTTAGCCTTTCTCCATATAGCTACTAGTCCATGCATTGCTAATAGCCATTTTTAGTTCCTCCCCTACCCCTTTACTCCCACCCCAGCCAGAAGAGCACCAGACAAAGAGTCTACATGTCCTACAAGTAGCCCTATTCAATTTAATCCCCATTTACCATAAACTGCCACTAAATGGTACAAATTCTTAGTTTCAATAAAGGGGTTGGAATTTAATGACATACATAGCACTTCTTGTAAACATAATAGTTAATGGGTACAAAACATACATTTCCTCTTCTATGGATAATGTTTAGAACTCAATTACTGCAACCCATTGTCATAGAGTAATCTTAATAAAGTCATGAAAATGCTTGGACAAAAATAAATATACATTTAATAATTTTAAAATGTTTCACCTAAATGAAAAACAACAGAGAAATCTTTCCATTAATACTGTTAACATAATAATTGGACATAATTCTATAAATCTCAGTATTTTGGAATCTGGAGACACAAAGATAGCTGTGAATTTGAGAGCAGCTTGAGCTACAGAGTGAGTATGGAACAAGCTAGATCTCAAACCAGAACCACAAACAAATATATAAACAAAATAAAAAGCAAGAAGGGGCAAAGCACTTTCCTTGGAGACAGCAAGTCCTTTCTTCCACAGCCTCCATTAACCAAAACATTAGAGGTTCCCAGTTGTGTAAAAACACAAGAAAGAGAAACTAAATGAACACAAGTCAGAATGTAGAATTTTAAAATGACTATAGGACACTAGAACTAATACACGGTCTTCACAATCTTGATGTACGATCAATTAACAAAATTTACTTTTTCACATTGGATATATTAACATTTGCAAACAGATATTAAAATGCCATGCATGCCAACCAATGACTGGTGTAGTTTGAGTCACACACACACACACCTTTGAAGACCCATGTCCTACACTGCCTCAGTGATCAGGAAGCGAAGGCAGGACAGCCCAGAGTAGAACCAAATATGACTGGCATTAAAAAAAAAAATCAATGAAATCTTTCCAATGTTCTGATGTATTCATAGACTCATGTGTAGTTCAGTCACCATCAGAGCAGATTCCTACAGCAGCTGTTAGGAGCAATGCGGACACCCACAGGCAGACATTAATCAGGGGAGAGTCTAGCTTGGAGGGCTCCATCAAGTCCCTCCCGTTGGAGCTCTGGGAACCCTCCTTTTTATTATTATTATTTTCTTTTTAGTAGTAAGCATAATGGTGAGATTTTTTTTTCTGTTTTAACTTTTTATTTATTTTTTTACACTCCAGATTTTATTCCCCCGGCCATGTCTACCCTCCCACTTTTCCACATCCCATACATCCTCCTCACCCCCTGTCTCCAGGAGGATGTCCCTACCCTGAACCCTCTACCCTACCTGGCCTTTAAGCTCCCTGGGGCCTTTAGTCTCTTGAGGGTTAAGTGGAACCCTCCTTAAGATGAGGAAAATTTGTAGGAGCAAGAGGGGTAGAGGTCACAGGGAGATCATAGCCTCGGTCTTAGGAATCAACTGAGCAGGGCTCATAGGGGCTCACAGAGACTGAAGCTGCTGCCGCAGAGCTTGTGCAGGTTTGTGCGAGGTCCTCTGCATGTATGTTATGGTTGTTGGCTTGGGCTTCAGGGAGACTCCTGACAGGCAGACTGGGGGTGTCTGTGACTCTTTTGCCTGCTCTTGGGATCCTTTTCCACCTACTAGGTTGCCTCGCTCAGCCTTGATGTGAGTGTTTGTGCCTGCTCTTATTGTCCCAAGTTCCAGCAAGCCCTTGGGCAACTTGCTCTTTTCTGAGGGCCGGCAGGAGTAGGGGAATGCATTTAGAAGGAAAGAAAGTGGGGGTACTAAGAGGAATGGCGAGAGGGAAAGCTGTGCTGGGGATATATTGTATGAGAGTAGAATATTGTTTAATGACATTCACAATCACTTTGAAGATTTCAGTAAACTTGATGAAGTATTCCTAAGATGTATTCCCTGACAACTATGAAGCATGACTAAGAGTAACTGGAGAACAAATAAATGGGAAAACATACTATGTTCATAGGTCAACATTGTTAACATGACTGTTTTCTCCACATTTTTCTATCCATTCAACCCAATTAATCAAAATCTCAGTATGTGTTTTGTAGAAATAATCAAACTGACTAAATGAAAATTATTTATAATACTCAAATTAGTTTTTTAAAGCAAGTTAGAAGAATCATACATCCTAATTTCAATACTTATTAAAAACCTGTAATAATCAAGACAGTTCAGTTGTAGCCTAGGCCACATAGCAACTACATAGCACAAAGCATCCATAAATGTGCCCACTTAAATATATATACATATATATACATACACACATATATCTACCTTATTTACAACTTAAGTATCAAAACACTCTATACAGAAAGGATAGAGCTTTTTAAAAAAAAACATCATTTGTTTTTATTTTATGAATAGAGATGTTTGCTTGCATGTGTGCACTAAGTATGTACAATGTTTACAGGAGACAGAAAAGGGAGAAGATCCTTTCGAAATGGAGTTATAGAGGGATATAAGTTGCTCTGTAGACGCTAGGAACCAAATCAGGATCTTCAGGAAAAACAGCCAATTCTCTTAATCCATGAGCTTTCTCTCCAACCCAAAGGCCAGAGCTTTTAACAACTTGTGCTGGTTGTTGAAACCACTTTTTACCACATAGAAAAATAAATAAAGTAAATTATACCTTTCCCTCACCATTATGTGTTGTGTCATTTTATACAAATTGAAACTGAGCATAGTGTTTAATGTAAAAACTAAAAAGAGCCAGTCAGTAGCAGTGCATGCCTTTAGTCCTAACACTCAGCAGGCAGAGGCAGGCAAATCTCTCAGTTCCAGGACAGGTTACACAGAGAAACCCTTTCTTGAAAGACAAACTAAAAAAAGAAACAAACAAGTCTTCATGATTTAAAAAAATAATAACTAAATGAATTAGAAAAAACAATTATATTATTCAATATAATTTGTTTTTTTTAAGTGTTTAGAATTTTGGATCAACATAAATGAGTTGTACACACTAAAAAGTTCATTGTGATTTTTTAGTGCATAGCTATTAGTGCACAGATGAACTTCAATATCATGTTTACCACTTTAATATTCACCTAAAAATTCTCAAAAGTACACTATGGCACCTATTTCATGCTTTCACTATTTTAAGTATAACTTCACATCGTTCAACCTGGTAAGTCATAGGTGACCCATGTCATGTGCTAAAGCCCTGTAATGTGGGTTTAGATGGTATTTCTTCCTCCTGTCTTATACATAGCTTTCCTGGACTTGGTGATGATCTGAATTGTCATGGACATGCCCTTCCTTAGTTTTCCTGAGATCCAGAGGCATCCTAAAGTAAGACTATATATTATCAGTGACAAGATCCAAAAGGTGCAGGGGCTGAAGAGGGAAGTCCATGGGCTATAGCAGTGGCCTATCCTAAGGCCAAGGTTAGCCAGTCAGCATGAGTACAGAACAGGACTTAACAACATCTCTTCCAGGACAGGATGCTGCTACGCACTTGGGCAATCAAAGGGTCTTGGGTGGGTAGAATGTACACTGTTAGGCTCCTCAGTCAGGAACCAGTCTTTCATTTTTTAACATTGCAGTGTCAGTGAGGGGTGATTTTTAACATGATAAAGCATGCATGCTCTAGAAGTGCTGTTGGATGAAGCCTAAGGGGTGTATGACCATATAAACGCCATGACACGTCTGTCATTCTAAACATTCTCCTGATCCTTTCCCTTCTGCTGGGGTAGGCCAATGGTCTTCTATCACTGTAGATTAGATAGTTTCTTTTTCTTTCTTTGATAAAAAGAACTCACAGAAACTTAGGTTTTAGTTTAGGTCTATTAATTATGTCAAGAATCCATAACTCATTTGGTCAAATATCCCCAAGATTATGACACCATTGACACTATTTTGACAGTAATGTGCAATTTTAAAAAAATTTAAGATTTTATTTTTTAGACTAGACTCTAGAGAATTCCACCAGCTGAAAACAAGAAGATCTACAAAACACACATTTTTATCTTAGGAAACATTAAACAGTTTGTTTTCTGCCATGTTATCATCTTCTAAAACCAAAATGAAATGTAATTCGGAAAGAGTGTGGTTAAGCAACTGTCTTACCTGTGGGAAGGTGCAGTGTGATATTGTTGCAGAAGTCTGTGAAGCAACATTCGGTTTTGGTCACGTTGTTGGAACTGTGACAGAAGACCTGAGCATTCAATTCCGGGAGGGACACACACGATTTGATCACCTGCTCTTTTCCGTTGGTTAGCATGACAGAGGCCCAACATGCTCCTTCAGTTTGGCAGGTGAAGTTTGAAGAATCACACAAAAGACACACACACTTCAGTCCTGGAAAGAGGAAGGCAAGAAGTTTTAGAAGGCAGAAGATGGCAGAGGGAGTTATACTGTGGTGCTTGAGAATAGAAATTCAGTCTTAACAAAACTTGAAGACAGGTTTTAAAGTGTGATAAAGATGCCCTCTTGATCTTGTGCTTCATCAAACAGGCTACTCAATTAATCATCCTTTGTATAGTTATTATAATTTATACAGTTGTCCCTATAGTTACTGTTTTCCGGGTCCGTGCTCTGAATCCTTTTTGAGCTCCATCAGTTTACTCCCAAATTGATAGCTCCTATGAAATGCTAGGAAACAGTATCTCAGCAACAAGAGGAGCCTGCTGGCACAGCTTCCAGGACAATGACGAGAGGCGAGGGTAACTGCCACCCAACAAGCCAGCACACCCTGTTCACTTACACTTCTCCAAACTTTTAAATGAATGTGCTCAACACAAAACAAATTCCAGAATTACATAGGTCTAAAACCATTGGTAATGCTTCTATTCTTTGCATCTCAAGGCTGTGGTGGTTGTTGTAGGCACCTTTAAGGCGTTGATGGGGCATTCTACTTGTCCCCTGCTCCCACTAAGGAATGTATTTTAGAATGACAGCCATTTGAATGCAGACTTTAACCTTCTGACAATTTTTTAATGTGTACCTCGATTCTACAGAAGAAAACACATTGATAATAGAGTTTAATATAATGTTGACAATAAAACATTCAAAACATTGACATTGTTAAATTAATCTGTTTATTAACATATCATCTTAACATTCTTCTTAGCACACACGCTCATACTCTCACAAATATACGCTCAAGTGGTTTGATATTTCTGTCTTGATATGAAATGTTGTCAGTAGAGTACAGAGGTTGTAATTTATTCAGATTTTCGTTTCAAAAGATCATTTCTAAATACTGCAATTCGTAGTATTTCTGTCATAACGTTAATGAATATTTTGTTAAATCATAACTGCCCCCAAATTATCTTAATATCCAATGTTGTGCCATACAAAAACTGGTAATAAAATTAGTCTTTAAATATCTAATTACTAAAGCTAGACCCAATTTTATACTAATAAAATATTCAATTTATAAATGACTAATCACGAATAACTACCCTTTCTGTCAATAGTAATGAGTTGTATGTAGTAGGATCAGATATTTTAGGTTGGCTGAGATTCCACAGAGCCCGTTGTGTAAAACTGAATGATTAAGAAATGTGTTAAGNTAACACTCAAGAAAGTAAAGCTAGTTTTCTTACAGGAACCATCAGCCGGCCTCCATCCTCCACGCAGGAGGATGAAGCAGGATAAAGCAGCCACTTAACAGGCCTAACAAAGAAATGGGTCTCTGCCAGTGGGACAGAGTGTCCTTGTGCTTTGCAAGGGTTTTTCTCTGATCCCACTAGATTTTAGCATCTGGGAATAAGATATAAATCTAATGTAACAAAAAAGGTAGCAATGGAGGATTAACAACTCAGGTTGATCTGTATTGTTTTGATAAATTTTAATGCATTTCTTATTACCACCGTGCGTACAAACAAGAAAGGAAATCTCTGCTCTGGCTTTGGTCCTCACTTGTTGGCTGACTTTGGGGAACAACAGCGTCCTTTGTCCTTTGCAAATAAACCAAAGTAAGTGTACTAGGTCCAGAAATCATGACATCCCCAGTGGAGGATGCGCTATCTGCACTTGACATATATGATGACTCTAAATTTACAATTTGTAAAAATATGTTATTATAAAGCATGAAAAACACTAGCCACTCTATGTCTGGTCTGTACCCTTTTAAGTAAAGGGCTGGAAGTCAGTAGACTAGCCATATGACATACTGTCTCAAACCCTTTATCACTATGGTCATTCAAATCTTAAATTGTCTGGGCTAGAGAGCTGTTTCACCAGTGAAAAGTGCTTGATTCTCTTACCCAGGACCTGGATTCCCTTCTTGCCACCCAAATGGATGCTCATGATTAACTGTGACTCCAGTTCCAACGTATTCAGTGCCCTTTTCTGGCCTTGTTTCCCAGGCACCATATGCACATGGTGCCCAGACATACATGTAAGAAAAGGATCCATACATATGAAATAATAGAAAGACATCTTTCTTAAAATCTTAGTTCTTTTGTTTCCAGGAAGTTGAGGCAACCAACTGAGGGATGTAGGGCCCCACTGACTGAAAACAGCCATCATGATCTCAACATTTAAACTGACTTCATGTGCTTTTATCATGGTGTAAAATTCTCAGTGCAACTTCGTTGTCAGTTATCTGCATTTTACAGATATGAAATGAGGCACAAAAAAATCAAGTAATTGACTGAATATAACAACCTTTAGCCTACACAAGCAATCTCGTTTCTGTCCCACCAAAGCTGATGTGGTGGCAAGAACTATTGTTTCCACACAGTTTCTAGGTGCTAAATAAAATACAACATTAATATAAGAGAAAAAATAATTAATATTATTAATATCGGAAATTTTGATCTGTATTATTTCAATTTAAGACCAGGTAGATATAGATATTTTTCTATCTACCAGTTTACTAACAGGATGCATAATCAAATAAAAATCAGTAGCATATGTCTTACAGCTAGAACATCTAAATTATTTGTTCTAAATTACTTATCTAAATTCTACATTAAGTAGGCCTCTGTGAATCTTTCAACCACATCCCCTATATTTCTTTTCAAATCACTGACGGGATCTTGATAAAAATTATTATATAGTATTTCTTACCAAGGAATAATCTGCATTTTTCACTCATTTCTTAAGAAGCTATAGAATTTCTGTCAGTTTAAAATAAAAGTTACAAAGCAAGATAATATAGACCCTAGAGAAGACACAGAAAACAACACTCCACTTTAAATCTTGCATAATAGAAAATGCTGACAAAATTAAGGATTGTTAATGGTAATGGTTTCAAACATCTGTTCAATGTCCCTACTTACTCCAGGTCAGTTGGCAGACTGCTGTACTGACGAAAAATGTACAGCAAATTAAATGAGACCTANAAGCAAGATAATATAGACCCTAGAGAAGACACAGAAAACAACACTCCACTTTAAATCTTGCATAATAGAAAATGCTGACAAAATTAAGGATTGTTAATGGTAATGGTTTCAAACATCTGTTCAATGTCCCTACTTACTCCAGGTCAGTTGGCAGACTGCTGTACTGACGAAAAATGTACAGCAAATTAAATGAGACCTATGATGTAAGTGTAATACATGCCATATTCTATCTCTCCTCTCTGACTTCTCACCAACCCTCCATGTAGTTGCACGAGAATATTTACATCAACCATCCTCAACACAGAACCTTAAGCTGCCAATTAAAATGGAAGTTGTCATTATTGATTTGATTTATGCTTTCCTATTTTACTTGTTTAAACCTGATGCTAATTGAGTCAGTTCTTCTAGAGTATTCCATAGCAGGATAAATCTGGTCATTATCAGATAGCAGCCCCTCCTTGTGGTTCTCTATCTTATACTTTCCCTTACAATGTACTTAAGTCATATGGTATAAGACAGCAAATGAAGTTGAAGAAAGAGGCAATTATCAGTAATAAGGAGGTCTATTAGACCTTTCCCCAACATGAGGACTGCACTTTTCTTGTGTCTTTTCCCACCCCTTTAATTATCTCCCTTTTTCTCCCTCTTCACCAATTAGTCTATAAAAGCCAAGACATCTGTTACCCAAAAGACATCTGTTACCCACTTCTACCAAAGGATGTGCACATTCCTAATCAAACAGAAAGTAAATTTTCATCCATTTTTACACATGATGACTAGCACACCCTGTTGACCAAAGTGTAAAAATTATTAGGCTACAAAGTGTGTGTGTGTGGTGTCTTTAGATCCTATGTCATTAAAAAGACAATTTTTTGACAAATATTTTGGGATAGTCCTTTCAGTACATCAGCTTTATCTTACCCATTTCATACATCTTGAGACCATGTGCTGAACTATGTAGTGACTGCCTCGAACATCTGACTCCATACTCACATCTCTTTCCCCAATAATTAGTCCACTAGCTCTATTTTTAACCCAGGATGTCAATCCTGATTTTCTTTTTTAATTGAGAGTGTGTTTTAGATGTGACCTGATGAATGTTTAATCTTCTCATAGCTTGTAGGCTTCTGAAATAATAGGGGGAACAGTCCAAGCTCATCAAACAGCTGAAAGTGCACAAGCCAATGGCAGTGGAGAATCTGAACGGATTTCCCCTGTTGCCCTTTCTGCCTCCCTTTTAGACTGATCTTACTTTGTCACTACACTGCCTAGGATAGTACTGGATTTAGGGAATTCTCCTGCCTCGGCCTCCCAAGGGCTTGGGCTATAGGCACATACAACCACATCTGGCTTTGCCTTTCTTACTGGTAAGGAAAAAACAAGACTGTAAAAGAAAACAGTGTTAAAGAAATGTGAGCAACATAAACGCATCGCTTTGGCCTAAAGGGCTTTCAAAACAGACTTGTCACATAGAAACTATTTGTTGGGCTATCTCTGAGTAAATGTTCTTTTGCGCAACGCGGCAGTTACACCTCTAACCCAGGAAGCCACCTCCCGCTTGGGAGCCCATCTAGGAAGCCTGATTTAACTTCTAGCTATGAGGCTCAGTCAGGAAGAGCACAACAAGGCACTGAGCCTTTGAAGTTTCTCAGTGGAAACACAGTATTTAATAAAGAGTGATTAACTGCTAGGTCCCAGGCCTTAGTCAAACTTCTCAGTCTCTCCCAGACCCCACCAGGGGTCCTGGTTTCTGCTGCTCTGAGCTTGTATCTATCTCAGTGTAAGGGCCTTAGCAATTCTTATCTGTGATGGATAGGAAGAGAGCACCAATATTGAAACATATGTGCACCCAAAGAAGGCAAGGTTGATCCTTTCAAATCACACTAATGTTTCAGGTAGTGTGAGAGCCCTCCTGTTTCACCATCCATTCAAACTTCTCTGGTCAATGTTAAAGACCATCTATGTAGTAAAAGAGTAACATCAAATGAGAAGACATTTTTCTTTCCATTCTTTGCAAGTTTTAAGGAAATAAAGGGGGAAGGATGGAAACCTGAAGGTGTTGCAGGCTCTGTGAGTGATATTAGATATTTTAATCTTTGAATCATACATGGTATACCCACTGTCATAGATCACACACAAGACCAAAAGCTGCTTGTGCGTTCCACACCCAGTAATCTGAGGACTCCAGATTCTCTCATGCAGAAAGAAAAATGTTTCCGAATAATGTTTTAAAGTATAATGTGTAAATAAGGCCAAAGTGTGTTGTTTACTTATAGCCTCAAAGTTGTCACTAGGCACAGAAAAGATAACTATGGTGACATGAGATCATGATGCAATTTAAAAACCAGAAAGTTCTCATTTTCATGTTTTTGCTTATGAGCATAGATTCTTTTCAAGGATCTGTCTCAAAAAGATTAGAGTATTAGCCTCATAGATCTGACAACATGCCACATACAGAATTCAGAAATTAGCGGGTATTTCCTAGTTAGCCAATATGTGACAAAACTTTTTGTGTAGATTCTATTAAAATATCCCTTAAAATAAGTGAATACAAAGTAGAAATGTTATATGGGAAGATGGCAGTCCACTCCTTCAGATCATTGAAAGTTAGACACCAGTGGGTAGCCAGGGTGGGACCTGTGGGACTGCACAATGCAGAATTATCTAAATACTTTTCCCCTTAGAGAGGGCACAAACTTTCTTGAGTCTCTTGACCAAGTCTCGATTTTGTAGTAGTCTTGTATAACAGGAAATACCCAATCTGGAGTATCTCATACTCAGATACTCAGCAAGAGCATCCTCATCAGGAAACACGGCTCCTCTGACACCCTCTTAGGTAGCGATTACTCTCCCCCCATCCTTTAAAATGTACTGTCAGCTGCTCAGGATACCAGCAATACTCAATAGCCTCCAAATCATGTTTAGAATAAAGTAAGTCAACAGTGCTAGAGGCCCACAGGCTAAAAGTCTGAGCTCTTGCCGCCTTTTTAATGTTGGGTTCAGATCTCTTTTTTTTTTTTTTTTTTTTTTTTGGTTTTTTTGAGACAGGGTTTCTCTGTATAGCCCTGGCTGTCCTGGAACTCACTTTGTAGACCAGGCTGGCCTCGAACTCAGAAATCCGCCTGCCTCTGCCTCCCGAGTGCTGGGATTAAAGGCGTGCGCCACCACGCCCGGCTCAGATCTCTTTTTAATGTAACTACAGATGTGGGCTGGACTATAAAGGTGGGCTGGACTCTAGAGATGGGCTGGACTACAGGAGTGGGCTGGACTACAATTTACAGAAAACTGAAAACTACATACGCATTCAGAGCTAAAAATCAGACAACCTATAGTTATTTTTGCCATCGTGTGTTTTCTTCCAGTCTTACACATGAGTTGTTCATACATGAATCCATTAACACAACTTAGGTGCTGCTCGTACATTCATTTCTTCCATTGATGTCATGATCACAACATTGTTATGATCATCTAATGAAACGCATAGAGCTGTCATCACTGAACATGGAAGTAGACAGCATTTTCTTATTTTTAGGCATTTTGATTGTTTTCAGTTTTGGTTTTTTTTTGGGTTTTTTTTGTTTGTTTGTTTGTTTGGTTGGTTTTTTTGTTTTTGTTTTTTTGCAAATAAATAACCCTGCATTGAGCCTTTCCTAGGCAGGAGTTGCAGACTGTAATTACATTAGACATTCTTGATAGCTATTGTGAAAGGACTTTCTAGTTAAAGTTTCCACTGGTATGGTATGAAAGCACCATAGGTCAAGTGTCAGTGTTTGGTTCCCTGCAATCTAAATAAGATGACAAGTGACAGTTGTAGCTTATACTAATCTTCACTTCCCAGTTAAAGGAGTTAAACCTGTTTTGTTTTCCAAATATTTACTTGGTTTCCTGTTGGGTTAGATTTTGGTTGATTTTGCTCACCCCCTGTGGATCTTAATTTTTTTTTTTAACTTGTAAGAGCATTTGTAAAAATGGAAGCCGTCATCACTTCCCCACTTCTTAAGCTTGCTTTCTCTTAACCCTGTCTTCTTCTTCTTCTTCTTCTTCTTCTTCTTCTTCTTCTTCTTCTTCTTCTTCTTCTTCTTCTTCTTCTTCTTCTTCTTCCTCTTCCTCTTCCTCTTCCTCTTCCTCCTCCTTCTTTTTGTTTGTTTGTTTGGTTGGTTGTTTGTTTGTTTGTTTGGTTGGTTGGTTGGTTGGTTGGTTGGTTGATTGATTCGTTGTCTCTTGCTGTGCTGGGGGTAGAAGCCCAAGAATTCTAACAAACGCATGAGTAGTTGGCTTTTTGGTTTTATGATTCTCTCCTTGTCAAAAACAAATCCAGCAGTATTCATGCTATTGAAATGAAAGTAAATTACCCATAATCCTGATATTCCCAAAATGACTACTGCTATCGGCATCTCCAAATCTCTCTATATTGAGTTCATACTCAGATACGTGTAAATTCATGTTTTACTTGAAATTTCTCCCTTCTCTTAAACCTTGGCAAATCTTCTCTCTAGATACGTTCTAAATATTCAGTATTTTCTTCCAATTTACTAATAGCCAAGGACAGTTAAATTTTACATGTATATGGAATTTTTGTGTGTATTGAACATGTTGGTAATACACGTTTCTCTTTAGCACATTCGACGTGATTTTTAAAAAAAAAATCTTTAAACATTAAAAGGTCTTTAAAATTATTTTTTTGCCATAGCCCAAGCTCTGGTTTAAGGAAGGGGGCGGGGGGGACAGAGGTTAATAACATGTCTTAAAGGACTTTTGCCCACTAGGTGTAAGGGCTGGTGTGTTACAACAAGCATGCTTGAATACAGGCTGTTGGAACAACCGAGGTGGGGCACTGCTTCAACCAACTAGGGCTGGGTACAAGAAACTGAAGGCAATTGGACGGGGACCCGGAAAAGCTTCTTTGCAACCAGCTCTGCCATTGTCAGACAGCCAGGAAAACCATAGCAGCCGGGGAAACCGCGGCAGCCCTCGCCCACCAGACGGGCATGGAGTGTCTCGCCTGCCCCCTCCCTGTCAGCGGCTTCTGTCACTCCCACTCTCCAGCTGGAAGAGACTCCCAGCTTGCCGCCCACCCCATCGACACCTCCGGTGTCCCAGTCACCAGGCTCCACGGGGGTCCCTAGGGCCTGTGCCACGAGAAATGTTTAATCCTTTCCCCTGTCCGAGCCTCCTGGACGCGAGCCATCTGCGCCGGTCTGATTGCCAGCCATGTAGGGCACTGCAGAAGACCTCTATGTCCCCACCTCCCAAACTCCAGGCTTGCTTTCTTTGTCTCCTACTTCAGAGACCAGCCAAGGGGGACTTACTGCAAGGATGGGATGATTTCGGAGGGCATCTGGGTACCACCTAGTGGCTACAGAGGCAGTATGCAGGCCACTGGGCCACTTTTTACACCACAGTGGCTTCTACTCAGATCATGAACAATAAAATGCCATATCCTAGATTCCCCTTAGTTGAAACCTTAGAATCCCACCACTGCAGTGGGAGCTGCATGTGCTTTGGAAAACTACTTCTTCTCAGTTATGTCCCCAACCATGCATCTCAGAAATAAGGATGTTCTAAGTCCAAGATCAAGAAATTACCTTGGGAAATTTTCAAATGCCAATACTAACTATCCTTTAAAATGTTAAATTTATTTCAATTTCCTATTTTCTTTTTTTGTTGTTGTTTTTTGTTTGTTTGTTTGTTTGTTTGTGGGTTTTTTTGTTTGTTTTCGAGACAGGGTTTCTCTGTATAGTCCTGGCTGTCCTGGAACTCACTTTGTAGACCAGGCTGGCTTCGAACTCAGAAATTCACCTGCCTCTGCCTCCCAAGTGCTGGGATTAAAGGCGTGCGCCACCACCAATTTCCTATTTTCAAGTACAAGTTGATGAAACAAAATTTCCCAGTAAAGGCTCTGTCAGAAGTAGGGTACAAATCCTGATTTTTGGTCAGCCTAAACCGTTATGTTGCTTTTACCAGAACTTGGAGGATAGTGTGTGTGTGTGTGTGTGTGTGTGTGTGTGTGTGTGTTACATATATAAAAATATATGTATATATAAACTACTACAGAGCAGAAATAATTTAATTATATATGCTTTAATTGATGATAAATTGTTGATTACAAGTATACCAATATACAATTTTAATATTTTTCCATGGAAAATAATCAGCAATTGATGTCCACTCTAGCAGAATGTAGTTTCAAGCAAGATTATATACTATTGCATGAGAGAGTGACTGTGTGTAAGGAAAGCAGCATTTCAGGAGCCCTGTGCCAGCCACAACAGGTAAAAGCCAAATTAGATGTAAGGTTCTAAGCCGAGCTTTAGTCACATAGATGATGTCTCAACCAGTCACTCTGAGAAAGTATTCTTCGATGATCAGAAATGTTCCCTTCAGATCTATGGTGGTTTGAATAGGGATGGCCCCCATAGACTCACATGTTTGAAAGCTTGGCCCACAAGGCGTAGCACTATTCAGAAGTGTGGCCTTGTTGGAGGAAGTGTGTCACTATGGAAGTGGGCTGTGAGATCTTATACATGCTTAGGTCTGCCCAGTGGGACAGACTTCTGCTGCCTACAAATCAGATGTAGAAATATTGGCTCAAGCTCCATCTGCCTGCCATGGTGGGAACACGATGATGATAATAATGAACTTAACCTCTGGAACTGTAAGCCAGACCCAATTAAATCTCTCTCTCTCTCTCTCTCTCTCTCTCTCTCTCTCTCTCTCTCTCTCTCTCTCTTTATAGAGTTGCCATGGTCATGGTATCTCTTCACAGTAATGGAAACCATAACTAATACAAGGTCTAAGATTATGCAACTATAAGAGATGAGTGCTTCATAAAATGGTATCTGGTATCACCATACCATGAGAGCAGTATATGTGTGTGAGAATACACTCAGAGAATCAAGAACATTTCATGTTGGAACCACGGGTTAGGAAGAATTATGTTTCCAGAGAGTTTACCCTGACCAGGCTGAACCTATCCATCAGAATTCATCATTTGGAGGTCTCTGAAGTCATGAAGGTCACCACCTGATACTTTCTCCAGTGAAGTGTAGAGAACCCAAGAACCAAATGGGAGAGGACCCCAAGAGTGTGGATGCACTGAGAAGAGGAGTTTGTAGCATATGCAGTGGGCTTGAGAAAGCTGGCACCCAATCCTAAGTTAATAATAAAGATAGTAAGAAGACTAATAAATGTCTGTCTTGCTTTAAAGAAGAAATTAAAACTGTAAAGGAGAGGCAAATAATCAATTGGTAGTTAATCGTTAAATTCCAGGGCTGGAGGAAGTAGTCCTCAAGAGTTCTCAGGGGCTCACTTCCTGAAATGGTCACCCAAGGAATGTGATGGAGACATCACAATTCACATGTATTCCCCTGCAATGATCAAGAAGAGATGAGTCGAGAAATAACAGGGAAGGAAGAAATGGATCTAGCTAAAGAATGACAAGGGAGGTGTCTTAGTTGGGGTTTTACTGCTGTGAACAGACACCATGACCAAGGCAACTCTTATAAAGGACAACATTTAATTGGGTCTGACTTACAGGTTCAGAGGTTCAGTACATTATCATCACAGTGGGAGCATGGCAGCATTCGGGTAGACATGGAAGGAGGAGGAATTGGAAGTTCTACATCTTCATCTGAAGGCCGATAGGAGAAGATTGACTTCCAGGCAGCAAGAAGGAGGGTCTTAAAGCCCACGCCCACAGTGACACACTTCCTCCAACAAGGCTACACCTACTCCAACAAGTCCACACCTCCAAATAGTCCATTCCCTGGGCCAAGCATATTCAAATCATCACAGGAGGAGTTAAAACAGGAAGAGTAGGGCAAGTAATTAGAGAAGTCTGTGTGTGTGTGTGTGTGTGTGTGTGTGTGTGTGTGTGTGTGTGTGTGTCTGTGTGTGTCTGTGTGTGTCTGTGTGTGTGTGTTTGTATACTGATCCAGTGCCTCTTTCAAATATTGACCCCAATGCTCATGGATTTAGCCTGGATACTCGCAAGAATTTATATAATGCAAAAAGAAAGGGCATCAGCTCCTGGCCCTATCTGCAAAGAAGATGGGTAGGAATGGGGGCTGATGAGTGGGAGGTGAACTTCTTAAATCCGTAATTTAAAAAATACTTCTAAAAATATAATTCTCAGACTTCTAGGGATGATCACAGACACTTTAGGAGATGAAGTTACATGGCTTCTCCTGGATTCTCTGTCTATCAACGTATCACTCAACATAATAACTGCCCTTGCTTAGAGACACACAGTCAAGCGAACAGAGAGAGAAAAAAATGGAACTCTGCGAATGCTCAGGCTCTGTCTCACCCAGAGAAAGTAGAACAGCTTGCCCTACATTATTCTGCTTCTTTGGTATAAATGAACGTAAAACAAAAGTAATCATGAGAAAACTAACAGACAAATAAAAACCCCTGTCTTCCTGTCTGTGTTGAGTTCAACTTGGTCAGAATTTCACCAGGTTTAATACTAAAGACAGTGTGTCTTGAAAAACTTTCTACCCATGATTGAAATCCTGAGCCCCTCTTAGACCAGTCCTGTGGCCTGAATAGGTAATGCTCCTCTCTAAATTGGTCTTCCACACTGCTGATAAGGAGGGAATTTATCCCACAGGGTTGTTTTGAAGATTAAATGATATAGACAATACATTTCATGTGTCTCAAATAATTAAAACTACAACTTTAATCCCCCACCATTACAGATAGTGGATTTCCAGCTCTTTGGTCATGACCCATGCCTCACTTCTTAAAATACAACTTTCAGAGTTCTGGCAAATCTTTCTAGTTTTGATTAATTCTTGTTTTTAGAGCCATACTACCATAAATTAAATAAAACCGGTGGTTCAAAAACAACAGAAACACTGCAAAACAATAACACCGGAATATGATCAAAGGGAAGAAATATCTGAAAAACTGACTCTCATACTCAATACTATACTAAAATTTCTCCTTCTCAATTAGTTGGCTTCTTTTTTTAGATTTTACGAACATTTTCACAGAATAATGAACAAAGTATATGAACAAAAATGAAATAAAAACCTGCCAATAATATGGAAAAAGCAATCTCATTAATATTCAAGGAAGAAAGCAAATTCAAAGATGTAATCTTGATGTCAAACTAAAACTGATTTTATAAATTATAATAACTATAAATTGGTGGGAACTTAAGGCTCAGAGATCATTGCAGAGGAAGAGGCAAAAAGATTGCAGAAGACAAAGGAACAGGAAGTTTGCTCTAAGAGTTTGTCTTCCTAGAAATGGCAAAGTAGCTACACCCATGATGTCTTACCAACACAGCTGCCAAAACAAAATCTGAACAATAAAAAGACCAATAGACAAGCTAACATGGAGCAGGGAAGTCTCAGGAGGACCCCATCCCAGACAAAGGACAGGAGAAATATCCTTCCCCAGTGAAGAGCATGCCAATTGTTTATCCAATACCAAATGGTCAGCCCTGAAAAAAAAAATGCATACAAGTAACATTTTACAGACACAGAAAGTTATATTTATATATTTGGGGAGATATAGATAGATAGGTGGTAGATAGATAGATAGATAGATAGATAGATAGATAGATAGATAGATAGATAGATAGAAAAAAGATGATATAGATACAGATAGAAATAGATGATATAGAGACAGAGATAAGTATAGAGATAGATGATTTATACAGAGATATATCTATAGATGTGTGTATATGTATGTGTACATGTATGTGTATGTAAACATGTATGTGTATGTGTAAACAACAACCAAAAAAGCAGGCCATGAATTTGAAAGAGACCAAAGTAGGCAGTACATGGGAGGAGCTGGAGAGAGGAGAGGGACTAATGCTATTATATTATAACCTTAAAAAAGTAAAAAAAAACATATATTTAAATCAGGGGAAGGGGATGGATAAAATATAATCTTCATATCCAGTTCAATTAGGTAAACTGTATAGTCCTAAAATATTGGTTAATTTTGAGATTGTATGTAGAACTCTTCTTTGAGACAAAATGATCCGTTTATTTGGAGTTTCTTGTCATTTATAAAGACTAAAAGATGGAAACAGGTGAGGTATTCCAAAGTCAAAATATTTAGAAAGATTTTGAAATGTAAATGTTGCAAAAGATCTTCCTTTTTAGTAGTATATAATTATTGCAGAATTTGCCAGCTATAAATGTTTACAGAGTAGACTCACCAAACAAATGCACTGACACAGAGTGTATGAGGAAATACCTCGGAAGCATGGTGATCCCTGAGGGTGTGAAGCTGAAAGAGGACCTTCAACACACTCCTCTAACTCTCCATGCTAAACTGTAGTCAGACGTGAAGACGATTCTGTTAAAGTCATCCCTTGATCAGTCAAAGTAGCTTGCTCACATGGAGGGGCTGAAGATGCCATGGGGTGAACACCTGCAGGCCCTGCTGCATTGGGGTCCCACCCCGCAGTGCCAGAACTGAAATTGGTACTCCAAAGTCAGACTAGCATAGTGAATGCAGGGCTGTCCATGACCTATCCAGAGAGACGATCAGTCCCAAGTTCTCTCTTTCTCTACACCAACTTCTCTAATAATGCAGGCACACACCAAATGCCAGCATAGCCTGAGAGGTCATCCTCCTGCCATGGCAATTGTCTTGGAGAGGGTTAGAACAGACCTGGTCACTTTCCTGACTACAGAAGATAATCAAGAAAATGCTGACAGCCTCCTGTATGCATGCTAATATAGTGAAGGAGAGGGCCAGTAACCCAACTCAGCAAAATGAGACTTGTTAAAGGCATTCCTGAGATTGCAGACACAAGCAAAAATCTCCGTAAGTAAGCCTTACGGTAGAGCTAATGGGGCAAGGGAACTCATGAACTCATAAGTGTTCCCTCCCCTGTCAAACTGAATGCCTCCATTTCTAAAGGGACACAGGAGCAACACTACAATCACAAAGAGCTTTGCCTATGCATGTAGAGTGGGCTCTCTCCTTTGACCATGTAAGGTTCCTGCATTGCAATATCCTTTCCTAAGGGCACATGCTACTATATGCTAATTAATTAAACATACTGTAATAGATACAAGATTGATTTCAGGATTTTTTGCTACTTTGTATTATTTTACAGAGTGAAGATGAAACATGCAAAAAATTGTACGTGCAGAAAGTATTTATTTACAAAGAAACTTCTATAGCAAAATTAAATCAATTATTTATGATTTTAAAATATTTTATTTGTTTAATTAATATCACAAATGCATGTGGCAAAAATAATAATAATATAGCAAGAATTAAAATGAAAATTACATCTCCCTGGTCTCCTTCCCAGAGGCATCGTTTGGACTAATTGGTTGTTTCTTGTTCAGATATCCATGCAGGATCATAACATTGAGAACATACTGCTGTTTCTGATTATGGAGTTTGAAACATAGTCCAAAGCTCCTGATTTGTATAGATTCGAAGTTTCTATGCACCCCTCATTTGGGAATGTAGAGTCAGGTATACTGAGACAGAATTCATTTTTGGAGAACTCATCCCTTCTAGTGTACACAGTTGGATAGTGGCACCTCAATTCCCTTTCCCTTTCAGGTCTCCTTCCTTCAATATAATACCTGCCTCTTCCAACCCAGCGTCTGGCAAGCAGTGATGTGTTCTGGTCCTGAGTCTGCCTTCTCCCCAATGCCAAAGAAATGCAGCCTTCTAAGACTGGATGTTTTGTTTTGTTTTGTTTTGTTTTGTTTTGTTTTGTTTTGTTCACATTGCCTAAGGCGTTTCACATCTTGAAGGCCTTGGGTTTCTTGTGAATAGAGGTATGAGACTGTATGTTCACTTGATAGTTAAAAGTTGTCTAAATTTCTCCAGGTTTTTATGGATTAAAAAATTGATGTGTCCCTTGAAACCGTCTCCATAGTGGTTTATCTCCGAACACCTTGCTGTCTCGTCACAGAACCCCTTTAATAACAGCACTGCTCTATTATCAGGCCAGCATGTCTGCTGCCACGCTCACTGCTGATGGCCATGAAGCTCTCTATTCTGGACGTTGCCCTGGTCAGGATGTCTTATCAAACCCATAGAAAAGTAACTGCGATGAGTTTCTTTTATCTTTCACCTAAATCTTAGAAAATTGATCTGGCACAGTCTGTAAAAGTTTCTGCTAGGATTTTGTTTAGGATATGACTGGGATTGTGTGAAATCTATGCAACAATCTAGCGTTAACTAACACTCTAACAAATGTGGACAGCCAGGCATGGTGGCTCACACTTGTAGTATCAGCACGTGGATAGCTGAAATAGAGGATGACTAGTTTGACTACATACAGACAACCTCTCTCAACAAAACAAAAATGAATCAAAATCTTACACAAGCTTTCCATTGTGGGAATACAGTATAGGCCTTATTTAACTCTTTAAATTCTCTCAACAGTGTTTGGTAGTGTAGCATTATCGTCTGGGTTTTCACTGTTTTATTGATCTCCTGTAAGTTTCTTCTGTCTGCTAAAATGGTGATCCACAACATTATGTGTTTTCAATGTCACATCAGATACTTCATTCCCAGGTTAAACTTCATTTGATTATAACTTATTGCCATATTATTATGCTGTCATTAACCTTGATAATATTTTTTAAGATCTTGCGTCTTCTTGAGAAATATTTGTTGGGTTTTTGTTGTTGTTGTTGTTGTTGTTCTGGCTTCCAAGTTATGTTGGTTCTCTGAGTAGAAGGCACTTTCAACACTTCAAAACTGTAAGCATTTATAGAGAACAAACATCTTCCTAAAATTTAGGATTGTAGAGTCTCCTTTGATAAAAAGATTTGAGCCCTGTGGGTTTATGTGCATCCCCTTCTAATTCCATCAAGGTTTTATTTTCTTTTGAAGTTCCATAGCTGGATCCACAATCACTTAAGATTATTATGTCTTCATGACAAAGATATTCCTTCATTATTATAGACTTGGCCCCTGTAATATCTAATTAACAAAGTGTACAGTATTTGTTACTAATATAGTTAATTCACCTTTCTTGTGATTAGTATTCACATGAAACACGTTTTTTCCCACACTTTTAACCTGTTTTTATATTTAAAGTGTATTTCTTGTATTCAGAGAGGGATTTTAATAGACAATAAACAGCTGAGTGTTGCATTTTCACACACTCTGACGTTCTCTTTCCTTGTTTTATTTAAACCACTTACACTTGGTGGCTGTTGATAGGACTGAATTAAGCACTAACATCTTGCTAATTTCACTTTGTGTTTATATCTGGTTTTGTTGTCTTCGGTTTATTTCTGATTATATAACTTTATTATCAGGTAATAATCAGTGCAATAGTATGAAAAGTTTACCGACATTTAAAGTTTATTGGTCTGATGGTTATAAGTTGGTTACTTGACCTTACAAAAAAAAACCCTAAAATCAGAATAAAGTATAATGATTATATCACAGATATAACGTATTCTCAATTAGTAGTTTGTTCCTGTATGTTTAGTTGCCACATTTGACCTCATGCATTTGATTCCTTCAGTATTTTGGGTCTCATTTATTTGCATTCCTGGTTGGTCTCTTATTTATATTTCCTTTAAAATATTTTAAGTTGCTCTGTGTAAACAGAATACGCCTTAAATCACAGTATACTATACTTAACATATGTTCGAGTAATATTAGAGCATTTTACATGTGGTTTAGGAATTTAAATTTGTAGATTCCTGTTCCCCTTCCTATGTGATCTAAGGCTATGATTGTACACTTACTTGTGGAGATGGTCTTCATTCACACATACTTGTTACTATTTTTGCATTAAACATTCAATGACCTTTTTAAACGTTTATACTTTAAACACGTGTTTTGTATTATATTTTATCATTCCTGTAGATCTTTGTTGATGTATCTCCAATAGTCTGTCTGATGCATATACATTTTGTCTTTAAAAAACATGAAAATGTGTTAAAGAGCAGGTCTGTGGACAACAAATTTCATTTATATTTCTTTAAATTTTTAAAATTCCTTCTCTGCTTTAGAAGATAGCATCCCATGTTCTAAACGCTGATCGTACTTTAATTGGGTTTGTAGCCATGCTGACTCTTTGAGCAGCGTAGGCTTTGTGTTTCCCCTTTCAGTGTTACCAGTGTTGCTTCATGGGTTTGAAGCTCCACAGTTGATCGCATAGAAGTTTAATATTGCCATGTCTTCTTGGTGAATGTCAGCATTCATTATTGTGGAATTTGCCTGTGTACCATCCCTATTTCTGACATGTGCATTGACTGCTAACAATACAACCCACAGAAACGAGAAATGATTTACTTAATCTCATCATCTCAGAGGTTTACATTCATGGTCATCTCGATTCATTGTTTAGGTCTGTTGCAAGATGAAAACATGGTAGAAGGGCAGGGCCCTTCCAGGCAGCCAGGAAAAGAAAGTGAACAAAGCCAGGACATAAGCCTTTCAACAGCACACTCCTAGTAATCCACTTTATCCACTTATCACCTCTCTTCATGGTCTCAGCACATCCTGATAATCCATTCAGTGAACCCATCAAGGCTTTGGACCATTCATTAGGTCAGTATCTTCACCATCCAGTCACCTTCCAATAGCAGCTGGGGACAAAGTTTTGGGGGTGCTCTTCAGATCTAAACCACAACATATTGAAAGTTTTTTTTTTTTTTTACTTGCTATAACTATATGTGACTTGTTTTCTGCTTTTCATAGTTTCTGATCATGGTGCATGATAATTCTTCTATATATGCAATGCATCTATGTTATTCAGATTTTTCTGAATCCTACCAATTAAAATATAATCTATCAGCCGGGCGTGGTGGCACACTCCTTTAATCCCAGCACTCGGGAGGCAGAGACAGGCGGATTTCTGAGTTCGAGGCCAGCCTGGTCTACAAAGTGAGAATATATATATATATATATATATATATATATATATATATATATATATAAATAAAATATAAATATATAAAATATAAATATATAAAATATATATATAATCTATCTAATGGTATAGGCTAAAGAAGGGAGAGACGCTTATCATCCTCTTCGGTTTTCTGAGTTTGTGATTAATAATATAAATGTTTTATTACATCTAAAAACATTTAACTGATATTCCTTCAATCACATGTACACATGTATAATGCTAAGTACTGCCTGGCACCTTGGGTGTCCTGTTTTACTTCCTAGGTTTTTTTTTTCTTTATACACTGATACCTTAGGTTTTAGTATGATTACTTTAAGAATGATATAATTGCATTATTTTAAGGTAATTTCTGTCTTCAAATTTATGATACTTTCTCTAGATGTGTCCATTCTGCTGAAGAGCCATCAAAAATCTTATCTCCTGTTCTTCATGTGTACTAGTTCTTTCATCTGATGAATCACATCAGTTCATTCATTTGTTACCCTGGACATTCATTTGGGTTATCTTACATATCTATATGCTTTTTCTAACATCATCGTGACTAGATCTGCATCACACATCATTTTAGTTGACGTACGTGTACTCTTTATAAAATTAGCCATGCTACCAAAAAGTCTTTGTGTTTAAAATAGGGTGTATTGGGGTAAAGAGGGATGTGTGAAGTAAGAAGATGGAAATGTGAACATAAAAAGTAAGGATAAAACATCACCATGTTGACTGTAAATGAACATAAAATTAAGAAAGAATAGATTTACAGCAACATAAAAACATTAACTAAAAAGCAGAATTAAAAAATCAGTAGCGATCTCTCCTCTGAACCCAGCAGTCGCACCTAGGGCCTGCCCTGTGCTTCGCATACCCCAGGACTTTAAGATCGCATCGGGGTTACGCTTGAGTGGACTTCAGCGGAGGTTTGGGGAGCAGTGGGCCAGCAGTTGCCTGCAGGGGCAGGATCTGAGAATTCCGCCCCACCGGAGGCTGGGCCTGACCCAGCCCGAGCTCCACCCACCCCGCCATCTCTCCT